>CAUZXS010002490.1:130000-137930 GCA_963585895.1 Sepioteuthis lessoniana | reverse complement strand
TGTGAAAGAGAAGGTCGCTTAAACCAAAGATGGAATTTCATCATTTAAAAAATATGTCTCCAGTTATGTATTGAATGAATTGGACAAAAAAAAAAACGATTTAATTACAGGTTTGGTTACTTTATTGCTATATATATATATATATATATATATATATATATATATTTGTACTATAAAACAATTAAGTTATCATAAAATAATTTGATTTGCAGGCTTTGAAACTAATATCATTATTTAGATACTCATCACATTGATTTGAAGCAAACCACAATTTTGATTTAAAAGAGACTTGCATGTTACTTTATAAACAGAATAAAAAGATATCAAAAACTTATGGAATCTGCTATAATCTCTTTGTATCAAATAATCTAATTATAACCTGGATTTTATAATATATCATCTTTTCTGAAAGATTAAGATTAAAACAAAATATTATTCCACTTAACTTGATATAGGTTTAAACATAATAACAATACCTTCTCTACAACATTCACTAATTTTAATGTACCAATTAATTATGATTTCTTACCACTAGTATTTCAGTTCAGACACAGTAATAATTTCAAATCCTTTAATTCATAACTTAAATAATGGGCATAAGCACAATTTTGAACAATTTTTTCTATTTCCTGCTTTTCAAAATTTTATAATAATCAATAGTCTTAATTACATTACTATGACAACCTCAGAGACAATTGTAACGTTGTCTAATATTTTTCTAAAAATGATTATCTGATGAAAAGTGAAACCTCATAATAGATATATAAACACTCCACCAGATTAGTTTTCAAATCTCATTTCTTTCCTTCCATCAGATATTTTATCCATATATTTATTCATAGTTATTTCTGTTATATCAAGTATAGATAGCTGTCCATAATGATACTGATTCTTCTATTTGGGAAGGAGTGAGGATTCTGATTTGCATTTTATAGTTATATTGAGAATTTGGATAGACGATTGTTCATTATTCAGTATAGTAGTCAACCACTTGACAAACACTATTTGGTTTAACTGTGTGCAAATAAAACTATTAGTGTTAGATAGCAATACTTAAAACTGTGTGCAAACAAATGAGTTCTGGCTTGTTTAAAAATTATATTACCTACAAACTATTTGTTTACAAATCATATATATTCAATGTATATGTATAAACAGGATTTGGAATTAAATAACCAACAAGGGTTGATGTGCTATAAAACACAACCAACCAAACACTATCTGGAGATGTTCAAGGCCCACGAGTTTTCTAATCTTTGTGTAAGAATTGACATTGATTTTCATATAAGATAGATCTTAGTAGGAGTCTCTAGAAAAGTTTGAAGAAATTCTATGAAAGCTGGCATTAAAAAAAATGGTCTGTTTAGACTGAGGTTTTATTTTATTTTTACCTCAAGACTTGTTAATATAATATATTGCTAATCCATCAAAATCACATCTTTTTTTTTCCTTGTGGATACAAATGAATGATCTTTATGAACTGGCCTCATCTCTTACATGCAATGTTTGTGTTTACTCCGTTATTTACTAGTGCTTTCCAAAAATCAATGAATGTCATTCAGAGTGAGAAATACCATGGTTCATACTGTTACCAATTTCATCAATTGATATACTGATTTTTCAAAATCGTGTAAACTGGGGTTATGAGGATGTCTGTCCTTACACACTTATTAGCTGTAGTCTAAAATTGAATAATTTTTATTGAGGAGGACTGACAGACAGCTCTCTCTCTCTCACTATATATATATATATATATATATATATATATGATTTGTTATTAATACTATAAGATATAACAAGATTATTATTAAAGAAGAAAAATATAACTGTTGAGTCTGCTTTAATCCAATCTATTTCATTTCTCTTCATCAATATCCGATGTCTTAATATCTAGGCATGTTGATTTTTTTAAAACTTTGTTGATTAGATTATCATGTTTTTTATCACATTTGATTATGCAGTTTTTTTCTTGGTTGAAAATGTGATTTTTTTATGTTTCTGTGTTTTATACTACACTTCAATAATAACCTTTAGTTACATATATGAAAATAAGTTCTTGCTATGCCACCTACTTCCAGATAATGTATGTTCGGTGACTGCACTTATGTACCTTCAGTGGAGTAGAGTGTATGCATTACTACACGTATATAAATGTACCTGATGGCACTGCCTTCACTTATATTTAATATTTGACTGCCAGAAGATCACTTTTATAGCATGAAACTGAGTAGCAGTTTTTTTAGTTTATTACCAGAAAATTGACCACTTTATCACTTGATATTGAGCACTATATCAGTACTGTATATATATGTGGATGTGTGTTTTTGTTAACCACATAAAGACAATGGAATGAATTCCAAATTTTGTTTTGATGATGGAACTTTGTATATTTGAAATGAAGAAGGGGCTTAGTTGTCTTAACAAAATTTGAAATTTTAATGATTTTTCTCAAAGTTATAGGCAATGAAATAGTTTGTATTTTTATTGTAAAACAAATTTTGATTATTTATTAAACAACTATGTGATATTTTTTTCTTATAAAAGAAACTATATTTTCACATCTCATTTTTCTTGTGGTTTCTAAAGCTGTAACTTGAACTAATGATCCTATAGCCATCATTTTCTTAGATATTGTTTACTCATTTTGGTTGTTATAGTCACATTTCATCCATTGTACCCTCTGGTCCTCTTTAGATGTCTGTTGTAACTGCCATTTAGAAAGATTATCTTAGTTAAGCACAAGGACAGAAGTATAGAGCACTCAATGAGACCTGAACTCACTAACAATGGCCCGCCAACTTAGCTCCATAACCATTAAACCATATAAAGAACCCAGATGTTTCATAGTTGGTGACCTTCTGGTACTTTCAAACCACACCTTTAATTCAATCCACAGGGGTAGATTGTATTAGTTATTTCTTTCTTGTAATTTTTTCTTTTCTGACTTTTGAGGTTTAATTGTGATCTTTTTCATGTGTGTTTTTTACTTTATTGCAACTATACCCTTCCATTTTAATGTTATGCTTAGTTATTTCTCTTTACATAAAATTCAATTTTTTTATTTTTAAGATCAAATGTTGCCATAAGAAAGATCTTTTAATAAACTTCAGGAATATTAAGCTTTTCAATTATAGAAAACCAAATGTCAAGTGTAAAATGTAGAATTTGAAATAATTACAGACTCTTTATATTGACTCTGGCAAAAATAGATTTCACTGTGAGCAATTATAAGGAGTGGGAATATGCACATATCAGTAAGTAGCACTTTTAGCCTTGGATCCATTTTGAGTAAAAAAAAAGGCAAAAATTTCACAGATGGTAACATTAAGGAACTTGATATTAAAAAATATGATTCTTGAGAATATTTTACAAGCAAATATACAAAGCAGGATCAAAAAATATCAAAATTGAATCATAGAATTTTTTTTAATTCTAAAATTTGAATGAAGATGTATGCACAACTAAGTAACTTATATTATAAAGTAATGTCTAGGCTTCAAGATGAATTGGTGCCAATTTGAAAAATAAATTCTGAAGCCAATCTTGATACTTTTTGATCAGCAGTTTTTGATAAAACACAGGATTGTGCAAGTGCAGCACCCTCTGTACTCCCCAGACCTTACTCAATGCGGTATTTTTCTTTCTTTTTTTCTTTACTGAAAAATCAATAAGACTTGAGGACATTAAAATAAATGTAACCACTTAGCTTCATACAATAGAAGAAGAGAATGATTTCAGAGGTGCTTCAACCAATCAAAAATTCACAGGAATAAGTGTTTTGAATACAAAGGGAGCTATTTTGAAGAAAAATTTATTCATTGTTAATTTATGCTTTAGCAGATACATCTCTAGTCTCATACGTCATATACCTTCCAAATATACCATGTTTAATAAAATCAAATGATATGGGTTTTGATATGATAGAAAAAATAAAGATATCAAAAGCTTATAGAGTCCATTATAATCTCTTTGTATCAAACAATATAACAACAATCAGGATCTTATTACATATAACTTTTTAACAGTACTATCTATTTTAGCTATTATTTTAACCAGTGCATTGGCCTAATGAGTAGAGTTTGCCAATGGTCTGGGAGACTGGGGTTCAATCCCATGTCGAGTCATACCAAAGGCTCAAAAAATAGTACTTGATACCACCTTGCTTAGCACTCTGCACTATAAAGTAAGGATCCAAGGTAAAGTGGAGCAATCCAGGGAATGGAGTCGTGCACTCCCCTACACCTCGGTGTAGTAGCTATGGAAAAGGGAGTCTTTGGGTCACCCTTGACTGAGGTCACCAACTTTACTTAATGTGCTATATAGTTATAATTTATTACTAACAATATTTCACTTCTCACACAAGAATAATTATTTCAAATCCTTTAATTACTTCATAACTTAATTGAAAAACCTAATATGTTTTTACAGTGATTTAAGTCAGCAGTTCTCAATCATTTTTTGCCTGTGCACCCTTTTCAACATATTTATCATTCTCCTCTTTTAAGATTCTATTTTGTGAAATATCAATATTCCAGTAATTTGAATCAGTTAATCTATTGTCCAAAGTCCCCATGCAATCCTGCAATTCATTCTGAGAAGATAGATGCTTTAAACCAGAGCTTCTCAAACTTTTTATTTGATGTGCACCCCTTGCAACCAAATTTAATTTTCATTCAACCTCCAAATAAATTATTTGAATATTAAATTATGAAAAAGCTAATTTACCAATGTTTAATACAATTTATATGAGAAAAAAATCAATAAACTATAAATGCAGATGCACCTTTAATTGTTGAATTATTTTTTAATGGAAAGAATAAGTTTGGGGGGAAATGAGATCACAAATACTAGGATGCAGGTTTGTGAGTTTGAACTGCAAATCACTATATTCTATGTTCAAAGTACTTTGTTTAGTAAATAATTCACATTGCTAAACCCAGATTCTATCATATAAGAACTTAGAAAAGCTAGTAAAATTGGCCCAACAGTTGCCCAAAACTTGGTATATTTTGCTATAGTTTTTTATTCGTCTAGTAATATCCAATTCCTTTAAATCTGTAAATAGACTTTGCTTAAAGATTGAAAGTCATTTCAATAAATTCTCCTTTTAAGAAACATGTCTAAATTTGCACTTTCTACTTCAATATCATTCATTTAAATTACCCATATATTTTGAATGAATCATATATGAAAGACTTATAACTAGTGGCCATCTCAACCAATTAGATATTCTGCTAGATGTATGATGTCTGGCAACTAGTGTACATTATCCAGCAATTTTTGTTCTCTTTTTATAAAGGAATTTATAAGTTTAAACTTGAAAATTCCTCTCCCGATGGGGACCTCTATGCTTTTATTCAACCTGCCAAAATCTTATTCAGGGGTTTATATGTACCACTTTGAGAAGCCCTGCTTTTTAGACATTACAATAAGATTGCTATTTTCTAAGCTTTGCTTATCCTGACACTCAGGTTGCTTACAAAATCAGCTGTTTTTCAGTGGTCACCTTTCTAAGAACTGAGAAGGCTTATTACTGCTTAACTTCATTGCATGACTTGACCATTGGTAAGTCAGACATTGCAATAGAAATTAATATTGAATTGAGTTCTTAGCTATTGAATTCTATAAAAGTATTAAGTTTACTTAGTGAAAACCTGTTTTGTTGTGTTTTTTAAGAATTAGGCTAATAAAAAAAACCTTTTCCAATATTAGTTCTAATAGCTATTTTCTTATTTACTAATTGATTTTATAGGAATATGCAAATAGTTTCACAAAATTATTCTACATGTTTTTATTCCAATCTATAATTTTTTTTAGCTATATTTCCTTTACTGCGGGCCCACAAATTAATGATTATTTGTTTGGTTGCTTCTTAGATTAAGAAAAGAATAATCCTATTGATTCAAAATTTATAATTCTGATAAGATTCATTACATTCCTTCAGTTTTTAAAATACATTTTTTCCCCAAAATCTTTACTGTAATTGTCAAAATCTTTACATAATTGTCAAATATTACTTTAATTGTAATTTCCAATCACATAATTGTAATCACCTGAAGCTTCATTGTTTATGTACTGAAGGTATTGATCTCTTAAAAATAAATTCAGATATGTTAGTATGCCTATTATTAAGAAACAGAAAATTTTGAATTCTTTATTCTTTTCTTTCTTTTTTTTTTTTTAATTTTTGTAATTATTATTATTATTTATCTTATCTATTTGTTTTTTTATTTTTTTATTGCTATATAGAATATGAAGTAAATTGTAGCATATTAAGTTGTTTCAATAATAATGGCTGATTTTTTTTCAAGCATTTAAATGTAAAATTGGTCATTTTTTTCATAGATTTACTAAAAGGAATATAATTTTTTGTTGGGGTAATGTTTTTATCTTTTTTATCTGATCTTCAGAAACATCATTATCATAATTTTTCTTTATCTATTAAGGTGTACATTTGATTTTTTTTGTAAAATAGCAACATTTTAGCTTAGTCATATTTCTATATAACTTTATCTAGTAGTGTTTTTTTCTATTTCATATTGTGCAATTTTTCATTCATTATTACAGGTTATCAGGGGGGGGTTGTTTTGCTTTTGTGGATTAATGTTTCAGTTACTTTCTACAATTGCATACATGTGTATATCATTAAATCTGCAGCCTAGTGATGAAAACATTTAGTTTATGTGACAATTATTGATAATTTTTTAATATAATCTTCTTCCATTTAATTTAGTGGTGATTATTAATTGCATAGATTGAATATTATACAATAAGAATTTTAAATCAAAATTCACCTCAAGTCAAGCTACAGACTTATTGATCCACTTTTCATACATTCACTTTAAATTCTACATCATTAACTTTTTTTTTCAGTGACCTCACAATTCTCACTTTTTCAATAGAAAATACAGACATATGAATTTCTTTTGTGTTGATTTTAAGCTTAACTTTTATTTTTTGTCATGTTACATTTAAACCTTTTCAATGTCTCTTTATTTTTGTTTTTCTTGATATTATGACTTATTTTATATCTTCCCTTTCTTGAAGTTTTATATCCCAGCTCATATACTTTTAAATTGTTATCAGTCAACAGTTTATAACTCAAACTATCATCAATGTGTGTTCATTATCATAGGATAATATCTAGATAGTTTTACTAGTTAAAATAAGGTTACACATCTAAAAAAAAAAAAAAAAAAAAAAAAAAAAAAAAAATTTAACACAAATAAATATGAATTTCAGTATTTTTTCTACAATAATCCAATCCATAATAAACCAATTTTTATACATTTGTATGTATTTATCCAACCCCTCGGCCACAGGAAGAATGTGACACAAGTCCAATTATTAAGTGGAGTAAAGATGGTTTGAATTCAGACCTTTCCTTTTTGTAGATTGGATGCCCAACTAAGGCTAAAAAAAACTTAGTCTGCTTTATAAATTACTCATTGCTAGGATAAGAAGAGATAAATTCATACCTTTTGCTAGGACATCAGTGTGAAGTGAAAGGTGAAAAGCCTTGTCCAGAGTTTGAACTCAGATCACTGATATCCATTTCCTATGATGATAATCATTATACTCATCACACTTTTATACATTTGTATGTTAGGAATACTGCAAAAATGGCATAATGTAGTAAGAGTTTCATTCATGCAAAAATGTTAAAAAGCTCTTAGAGAATAAAGCAATTTACAGTCTAATTTGCAACGAAATACTAGTGTAGGATTCACATACACACTCACCCAAACCATTATAATTTATTTAGGGAGACAACTATTAAATGCTAATTGTAGAGTAATTCCCTTTATTTATCATTCATTTGTTTACTATCAATTATGATATAAATTCTATGAAGAGGATGTAGCTCAATATCAAGCTTAATAGCCACCAAAAGTTTCCTTTAAGTAAGTTGGAATTAAGTATAAGTTTT
>CAUZXS010002490.1:10000-127500 GCA_963585895.1 Sepioteuthis lessoniana | reverse complement strand
GTTTTATTCTGTGATCAGCCAGGACAGCAAAGTCCACAATTTTGCAAGTTCTCTTTTTTTTGCTGATTATTATAAGGTCTGGTCTTCTGGCCGAGATTAGTTGATCCATTTGTTTGTCAAAGTCCCATAGGAGTTTATGTGTGTCATTCTCTAGGACAGATGCTGGGTTGTGCATATGCCATATTGTTCGTATGGTCAAATTTCAATTTCTTGTAGATTTCCCAGTGGATCACCTTGCCCACCCAGTCGTGTCTAGTCTTCTACTCCTTCTGTGCTAATTTGCTGCAATCACTTATGTGATTGATGGTTTCATCTCTATCACCACATAACCTACATTTGCTATTTTGTTGCATCTTATCTATTCTCGCTTTGATATGATAGGTTCTTATGGCGTTGTTTTGTGCTGCTATTAGGAGAGATTCTGTTTCTCTTTTAAAGTTTCCTTTTCTTAGCCATGTCCATGTTTTCTCATGTGAGATGTTGTTTATTAGTTGTTTAAAACACCCATAGAATTGTTTTTCTTCCCATTTTTGTTTTCTAGTTATTGTCATTCTATTATGCCTCCTTGTGCATCTCCTCTTTTTACTATACTCTAACATCAATCCTTAAAAAAAAACGACTTTATACTAAACATATACATTATTAATACAATAATTATGTACAGACCAAATACTGATCGTTCCAAAAAATGCCCTCTTAAATTCTTTTTCTTACCATTATTTCTAAAATCATTCAATTTAATCTTAAATCTTTTACACTATTGCTGTTTTTGATCAGATTAGGTAATTTATTCCAAAAATATTTTACTCTATAAACAAAAAAATTCAATTAGTAAACTTAGTTTATGAAATCTGTCTTGACTGAAAATTCCCAGTTCAAGGAGATAAATCTATAGTTATATTTGTATGTATAAATATAGGTATATTTTGTATAGTTATTTACTAATTAAATTAAGGCACAAGACCAGAATTCTGAAGCACCCAGTAAGAATCAAACTCCCTAATAATGGTCTACATTAACCATTATATAGCACACATACAAGGCACTCACATAAAACTAAGTATTGCTTAGATTTAGCAGAAGTATGGGTTACTTAGTAAGGATCAAACTCTCTGCTCAGTAGTAATTGGTCTTTGAGATTAGCTTGTTAACTATTACACTATGGTATACAGAATATATGTATTTACCCACTTCTCCACCAAGGGTTGGATGTGACTCTAGGTCAATTTTAAGCTGAGTAAAGTTGGTTTTGTTATATTTTGACCTTCGGCCCAAGCAAAATGCCATTCAAGGTGATGTACCGGAAGGTAGTGACACATTCCAATAGCAGTTATGTGAAGAAATCGCATGGGCGGAAATTGGCTGATAAAATGGGACTAGCTAAAAAATTCCCATGGTACACTCATTGACTGATGCACCGGAAGAGAGTGACCTCTGAACTACATGACAGTTATTTCCGCTTGATGACGATTAAACATTCGATTTCAAAAATCGAGTGGGCGTCAAACGATTATATAATTCAGTTGAGTTCGACGAGCGAGGGGAGTTACCAGTAGAGTTCCAGACAGTTGGAGAGGAGATGGGATAGGGAAAGCCACACCCGACCGAGTGGGCCCTAGGCCTCCGGTTGAGCAGCCCTAGAGAACAAGAAAGACACAACGTGACAGTTATAACAGTGGGTCAAAATATTACAGTTTATGTTCGGTCTCCATCTCCCTCTCACACGCAAACCCTGAGCAACCCTTTTGTACCCTTACAAATAAAGTGAGAGGTAAATATATTTGTAAAGAAGTCTTCCTGCGTCTTTCTGCGTGCGTCTGTCTTTGTCACTGCGTCTTAATTATTGTGTCGTTATGATGCTGTAGATGACGATATAACAGTTTGAATTCAGTTTTCCTTCTTCTAGATTGGTTGCCATACCAAGACTAAAAGACCCAATCTATCCTACTATTTACCTATAACTGGAAGGAGAAGAGATGGATTCCTGCCTTTCCCAAGGGAATTAATGTGAAGTGAAATGCAGACATCCTTGTGCAGGAATTGAATTTGCTTGCTGATTCTATTTCCTATGATGATAGCCCTAATGCTAAGTACGCTTGCACATATTCACATAGATGTTTGTATTGAAGTTATCATACAATTAAATATTAGAAAATAAAAATACTTATAAAACATTATGTAAAAAAAAAATATATATATATAGATATATATACTTTAAGATATTTATAAATAGAAAGTGCTCAATAACAGTGATAGAGCATGTAAGTGTGTGTGTATATATATATATATATATATATGCAACATTTTCTCTTTTGAACAAAGACTTGAATGGATCAAAGATAAGATAAGCAGTGTCTGTCCTATCTAATCAAATATATATATATATATATATATATATATATATACATACAAAATAATCTTTGTCCAGTTGGCTGGAGCTGTAGAATACATCGACTGCACCTCTCCAGAGGGGTAAGACCTCCCCCAATGAGTGTCCTGGATATGACACTAAACAATCTGATGGTGAGGTTCCAGTGATGCTGGGGCTTTGGGGAATGCAGAGCACCCCTTCATTGCCATTGCTCCCAGATCCACTCTGGCCCGGTGTGGTAGCACCTGATGGGGCCCTACCTATGGGTTAAATAGAACTAATGGCATACTTATGCTAAACTGAATTGTTTGACTAAACTGAATAGCTTGAAATAGAAATGTTTTTGACTATTAAACCGTACTTATATTTAAATTGTGTGCTTATACTAAACTAAATTATTTCAAATGGACTTCTTTTTTTACACTGAAACTGTACTTACACTAAACTGATTTGTTTAATATAGAACTGTTTTGACATTTAACTGTGTAAAGAAAATCTGTACTTATACTAAACTGAATTAGCTGAATTAGAACTGCTTGACTAAACTGAATAGTTTGAAATAGAAATGTTTTTCACAATTAAACTGTACTTACATTTAAACTGCATACTTATTCTAAACTGAATTGTTTGCAATAGAACTATTTTCATAAAAATGGATTTGGCATTAAATAACCTACAAAGGTTGATATGCCATAAAATCCAAACAACCAACCAATCAAAATAATCCAAGTTTGATGAATTTATTATGATAGTTGATGTTAATCCTTTCAGCTTTAATAACCTTCTTCAGAACTTTAAATTCATGAACAGTATTGTTTGAATAGTGATTTATTTCAACAAACATCCATTGTTATTTACGCAACTCTTTTCATGAACTTAAAGTCCTGAAGAAGGTTATTAAAACTGAAACATTTAACATTGACTTTCATAATAGATCCATCAAATTTGGATTATTTTTGTTTTTTTTTTACTTCTTCATACTGTCAGCTTTAATTTCCTTATTTACTTCCATATATATAATTAGGATAGAAATAGTTTATCCGTTCTTTATAAATGTCTAGACAATTTGATGTAAAACTACCAAATTTGGTATGTATACTTATCAAACCCATTGCATAAGCAAATTATTTTTGTTCATCAGTAAGTCCAAAGGAATTATCTTAGTCTTATTGTAACCCCCTGCTATCTGAGTCTTGACCTCTTATCTGCTTTAGAGGGGTACTTCAACTAGTTAGAAATAAATATAAAACACTTGTTCTGCTGTTAAATGGATTAACATGGGTGTATTTGTATAAATAGTAGTTACTTACTAAGCTTAACTTAGATTTGTCACAAGGCCACTTAACTTGATATATAGAAATAATGATCTATAAAACTAGCTTACTAATTCTTACTCCACAGTGAGAAGCCTAAAATGTATACTTTATAAGATTTTCATTGTATATGTTTTATTGTCAAATATCTTTCCTACTACCAATGCTTTAAGATTTCAGGGTTTTTTTTAATCAATATTCAAAGAATGGCAAAGAGGTGGTAATCTTTCTTAAGGATTACCTACAACTAGGTAATTGAGGGTAGACAGCTTTATAATCCTGGCTACCTGCAAATGATTATCTATTTGTTGGATGTGTTAATATATCAGCTCTTTTTTACATATACAAAATGGATTTGCTTCTAGCAATCCATAGAGGCATATATCCTGCCTCCAGACTAATATAGTGTGTATTTGCCTTGGTTGTATATGTATCTACACTCTAAATCTCACTTATGGATATATATATATTTCTATACTCTTGCCTACAGAAAAAATATATATCAGTAGATAAATGTTTAGGTGGAGAGCAGGTGTCTGTTTGTCAGTAACTATCTCCCACAAAAATCAAATAAAAATATTTTGCTTACTTTTAAATCATTTATTTCTCTTTTCCTGTTCTATCCAGTGTATGTGTGGAATCTGTGAAATGGAGTAATAAAATGCTTCTGGTTACATAATGAACAAAAATGTTTACTCAATTCTTCCCTGTGGGTGGTGGTGGCTTTGATTACACTGACTGTATTCCCTAAAGAAGAAATTTCCTGCATATGACACTAAACTGCATCTGATTGTGAGGTTCCAGTTCTGGAGCTCTATGGAGTGGGGAGTACCCCTTCATTGCCATTACTTCCAGGTCCACTCTGACCCAAAATGGTAGTACCTGTTAAGGTCATATCTATGGGTTAAATCTGTTTTAAAATTATTTGTATTCAATAGAACAGAATGCACAAAAAAAGAACCTTAAGAATCAACTAAACAAAAAATCTAAATCTAAATGTACTATGAATGCAATTCCCTAACTTTTATGCATAAAATAAGACAGGTTGACATGCTGTTAATATCAATCAATTAATCAGAACTAACTACTTATTCAAAGTTAACAGATATACATGGTGAATACAGATGATTTTCAAGTTATCTTTTCTTGGATGAGCTCAGAGCAATTTTCTTCCAATTCTTAAATTTTGGAATTTAACTTTGGGTCTCAGTTGCAACTATACTATTCTAACAGTTGAAATAATCATACAAGTGCTGCATGATGATGTAAATGATCTAATCCTATCACTGATTATTTGTTCATATTGTAATTAGAACTTGAACCTTTTTTTTTATACAGTTATTTAAGGAATTAGTTTTGTTGGCTAATTTTGCTGTAAAATACATAGGACATCATATTGACATTTTTACAATGTTATCAGTTAATTTTGTAAAAGGTATCCTATATATATAATATATATGGGAAAACTGGAAATAAATCTGACAGTATAAAAAGGTACAGAGATGAAAAAACGCAAGGTCTTCAGCAGATGATTTACTCACAGGATTATTTGCCAATGTTAAACATTTTGGTTTTTAGACCTTCATCAGGGTGTGTGAGTTAGATCTCATGTTTTTTCATCTATGTACATTTTCATATATATAAAACTTCAAAAATTAATTGTAAACCAAATTTTAAAATACAAACATGAATTGCAACTGGTAGTTTTGTGTTTTCATAATTGTCCTTTCTTTATCACCTGATAATAGTGAGATCTTATCCCTCCATAGTTGATGCAGTCAAAGTATTCTAAGCCTTGCCGATGCGGCTTTTAAGTTTTCGAATTGTTTGTCTTCATTTTTTTTTTTTAAGTTAATCATTCACAGATTGTGCCAAAAGTCACTTGATATTTAAATAAATTAAAAACATCAACCCATCACAAATATATATAGGTCATCTTTTTAGCAATATAAATGGAGTTTACAGTTTTCATAAACATTTTTTTTTAAATTTATGAATGTATTTAGATATTAGTGTACAATAAAACTATTTTATAAAAATGAGGAAAATAGACAAAAATCCCTACATGTATCATATCCACTAGAAAAAAAAAAGAAAGGAAAAAAAAGTCATAATGAAAGAACTTCAAGTTGTAAATGTTCCTAGCTACAAGTTCCAGTTCTTTTATTAGGGTTTATAAAATTATAAAAATATTTATAAAATTCCAAAGAAAACTGTATGCTAAGTCTTCCATGCATGTCATTTAAATAACCCAAAACAAAAGAAGTAATTAAAGCCATTAGCATTGATAAACTTCTTCAAGCAGTGCAGAATTCATCACCTTAACATGATATAAGGGTTAGCAAGCAAATCTCGGAAATCAATTACTACTACATATTGAGTTCCAATCTCACAAGGTCCATATATTTGTTACCTTGTGTCAAATTTAAACTATTTCGAGGTTTGAATAGATGCCTCATGGTATAATGGTTAGCTAGCTAGCTAACTATTGTGAGTGAATTTGATTCTCATTATGTGTTCTATACATCTAGCTTTGTGCCAAACTAGGCTCATTTTAGTAAATGACAACCAATGTCACTTGTATATTTATGATTGAATGTGTGACACATGAATGATACATAATTACAAACAAATGTATTAATATATAAGTTATGATATCCTCTGAAGTATCTCCCACAATATTCAAATGCGTGAGTAGAAATATTTAATGGAAATATATAAAAGTTTTTGCATATGAAAACTGATTAATGAAATAGTTTTGCAAATGTTTGTTTGTAAGTTCCTTTCTTACTGATTATTCCATAAACATGTTTATAGTAATAGTAATAAACAATTTCTGTTATTATCCCTATAAAACTTAAATAAGCATGAACCAGAATAACTGCTCTATTTTTTATTTGTTTTAGAAAAAGCTTAGAACATTAAAATTAAAAATCAAAAGTTTAGATGGATTACAACTAATAAGGTTAAATCTTACAAATTAAAAATTTTGACAATTTCAAGTTATCAATTTACAAAAATTAAGTTCCGATTATATAATTCATTAAACTTATTCTCACTATTTGATTGTTATCATGGACATTGCATTTTATCAAATTAATGACAAATAGATTAGCTTCTTGATTATTATTATTATAGTCATTAGAATTCATCCATTTTGATCTCTCTTTCTTTCAATTATAGCCTGGTACAAGTTTCTTAGATGTGGTAATATAGAAACAAGAAATAAAAGAGGATAAGAATTATAATGTTGGTTGATGCCTGCTGGCAACAAACCAGTATTTATTATTGTATCTTATCTATTTTATTTTTATTTATTTATTTATTTATTCTGTATTCAATAGATCTGGGAAAAGTACATTTATAAAAGAAGCAACTCTATTTTTTATTTAAGACATTCTTCAGTTTTGGAGTTTTTTAAAGACCATATTACACTCTCTTAGTTAACATATTTTCATCTTTGTTTCAATTCTTCTGCTTATATATAAAACTGTCATCAATGAAGAAAACAACTTGCCAAACATATATGTCTGTCTGATGAAATTATCTGTCTTCATAACTAACGCACAATTTATAAATTTATGTAAAGATAAAGCATTTGCAAGATAATTGCATCTTGAAAGTTAAAACTAAAGTTCCATCTTATTTTTTAACCTTTACAAAGAAAAATTCTTAAAGAAAAGTTAGTATATTTCATGGCTTAGGGGTTAGAGTGTTCGCCAATGGGCCGGGAGACCTGGGTTCAATCCCAGGTCGAGTCATACCAAAGACTCAAAAAATGGTACTTGATGCCTCCTTGCTTAACACTCAGCATTATAAGGTACGGATCAACGGTAAAGTAGAGCAATCCAGGGAAGGAGTAGCGCCCTCCCCTACACATTGGTGTAGTAGCTATCGAAAAGGGAGCCTTCGGGTTACCCTCGACTATGGTCGCTAACTTTACTTACTTACTGTATATAAAATCAAACTGAAAACAAATATTTAGATAAAATGTCTTCCTTTTGTATGCAAACTCATCATTTTATTTCAATTCTATTTATCTTATTTCATTGATATTTTAATAAATTTACTTATTCTTACCAAATACTTAACCCTTTGAACCTTTAGTTCCTTGGCCTTCCTAAAATTCACGAAACAGACATTTAAACTTTGTTTCAGGGTATAAACATCTTTGTCTAAAGCTAGCCAATTATTTCATTAAAAGAAAGGCTGGTAATGGTCACTATATTAAGCCTTTTATTAGTAGAATGTAACATGATCTCCTTGAGCCTGAAATATTGGACTTATATTATATAGTAGAATAAGGTTTAGCTCTCAAATGGTTAAAGGAAATTTTGTGTCAGGTCATTACATTTTACTCATCTATTTGAAAATTAATACTTTCAAAATATTTAGATTATTTTTAAAATATAAAGAAAATCAAAACTCCTATAATTTTATATATGTAAAATTTGTTTTGTTTCTACACTTTTGTCGGTATATGCAATTTTGATGGTTATATTAGAACTTGTTATTGCTTTCTGTTTAGCTGTTGGTTGATATCTCATAAGTTAATTACTTTAATGTATCCTGATTTTTAATTAAAGAATTCATGTCTCTTTACTTATCCTCCTCATTTCTCTAATGTTCACATACAAGGTTGGATCAAAAACAATCAAGAGTAAAAAAAATTTAATTTAAATGGAGATATGTACTCAACTGAGCAACTTTTATTATAAAGTCATGATTTCTAGATGTTCAGACTGCTGTCTTGACATCTAGATAAATCAGTTCCATTTGTTTGATACTTTTTGATTAGCAAATTTTGTAGAAACACAAGATTGTGGAAGTGCATCACTCACCATTCTTCAAACCCAGTTCTTTGTGAGTTTTTCTCCTTAAAGCGAAAATTAATCTCAAGTGTAAATATAACACAACTTTACACTGTATCAAAAGAAGAATTTCAGAGATGCTTTGATCAATAAAATAAAAAATAAATGTAATTAGAAACTATCTTGAAGAAAATTAACCAGTTTCAGGACAGAAAATGGCTTTATTTAAACAACTAAGCAATTTCCTTATAAAAGTACCCAACAAAATGATAACTTATTTATAATACTAACAAAATACCAAGTTAGAAATTTATCACAAAACACAATTATCACAACTTGTTTATTCAAAGATGAATATGCAAATTTGTAATCTGACTGAGAGTCAACAAATATAGTGAGTCATGCTGCTAGATGCCACCAACAGCAACTCACTCATATAAATGGCACTAATTTTGATTATAAAAATTAAGTTTGCACATATATATATATATATACACACGACTATGAACTTATTGAATTCCCATTATAGCAGTGGTCCCTGATGATACTGCTGCTTGAGTGAGGAAGAAATGAAGGATACTAATTAACATTTCAATGTTATTTGTTATATCAGAAATTTACATAATCAAAAAATGGTATTGAGTGAAAACATAGGCCTCGCAAATTTGACAAGAAATTGTTTTAATCTCTCAACTCATCTTAAGTATGTTTCTCTGATAAAAATGTTATTATGATGTTGTTTTTGTTTTGTTTTTTGTTTTTTTTGTGGTACGGTTAAATACATACATACAGAGAATTTTAGTTATATATATAGTTTGCTATGTTTATAAATAAAGTGTGGTCAATATCAGTTATAGATCATATATATCTAACTTAGGATTGCATAAACATCAACAGTGCTTGCCTATGCAACCATTAGAACAAGTCTTTATCTATCTATCTTTCTCTCTCTCTCTTATATATTAATTTACGAAGCTCTTTGCTTCGATGTGGCACAAGGCCGATTGAATGGGGCACCCAATGAGACTCGAACTCACTCTTGCAGGTTTGCTAGTCAAGCTTGCTAACCATTACACTACCCGAGGTGCCCCTCTTATATAGTTAACAATTTGAACTCTTATTATATTTATGTAGATTTTCATTTTGTCTCTTGGCTGAATTAATTTATCATTTCTGACAAATAGAATTGATTTTTCTGTTTTATTCAAAAATCCTCATATACAACATGTTAAACTTTTATAATTTAAAATTTTACCTTATTTTTTTTTCTTTCTTTAAACATTAATTCAATTATTGCTCTCAGTATGATTTTTAAAAAATATGTTAATATGACAATAACATTGAATTGAAATAGATGATATCTTCTTATTATAGCATGTTAGATTATCCAGGATCTTCAGAAAGAGACGGAATTTATTTGTTTTAGCTAGACAAACAAAGGATGTCATAACCTTTTTTTTCTTTTAATATTTTATGAACTTTACTCAACTCTTTCATTTGTCTCTGAATGTTAATGTAGAGATCATCCACAAATACAGAAAATTGATTTTCATCTTAGGTCAATTTAACTTTGAAAAACCCATTGAATATAATTTTATTTAATTAGAGTAATTTTATGCTGAACTGTTGTTCAGATATTTTTAGCAAATGCACTGGACATTTGTGTGTCTGTATCTGTCTTAAAAACTGTTTGGACCAACTCTTGTTTTGACCCAGAGTTTTCAACAATGTTTGAAATGTTCACCCCCAGGAAGTCCAGTGTTAAAATTAACATGATGCAATATGCCTACTTGATATGACACAGAGGCTATCCAGCTTATCCACTTAAACCTTATTGACCTGAGGCCAAAAGCTAACGCCCAAAGGCACTTAAAAATGTTTTTTTGCAAGAGGTGTTAAGACTGGTGTTTATTATGTTAACACCAGAAGCTACTTGTCACAGTTAATATTCTGTGGTTTGATCTCAGTATGTATTTTTATGCATACATATTGTGTACTATATATTCAAAACCATTTTGCATTGTATCATCTTCATCATCAGTTATGTCGTGGCATCCATCAGTCTCAAGAGACTCTGGGTCTATACTTGAATCTCAGGCATAGTTCTGAGCAAGGTTGTACAGAATATCAGTTGTTGCTCATGCAGCAGGTCTCCCATCTTCATGACAATGATGTTTTGTATTTACTCAACTCCTCTGCTATGAGCAGGATGTGACAATTTTTAAGTGGAAGAAAGCTGGTTTGAATTCAGTTTTTTTTCTTTTCCTAGACTTAAATAAAACCAAAACAAAAAAAAAAAACATCTATCCTACTATTTACTCATAGCTGAGGGTAGAAGAAATGCATTCATGCCTTTCCTAAAAGGATTAGCACAAAGTAAAATGCAAACAACCTCTTCTAGGGTTTGAATTCAAATTGTCAATTCTATTTCCTACTATGATAACTGTTACTTTAATTTTTCATGACAATGATGATGTTCAAGTGAAGGGCAGGGTGATATACTACTTGGTGTTAGTTTGATTTGCTTTGGTTTCTTTGTTTAATAGCATCTCAACCTTCATGGCTTATTTAATGCAAAAGCCATATTTGTAGAAGAACAGTTGTGCTACTATTTAACCCATAGCTGGGGATGGGTGGGCAGATAAAGGAGTTCATGCCTTTCCCGAGGGTAATAGTCTGAAAATGAAAGTAATAGTGTAACTGGAGTTCAAACTCACTGTAATATCACAGTCTAGTATGCTAGCCATTATGCCTTGGAGAACTCCTTGCTAGCCATTATGCCTTGGAGAACTCCTTCACCACAACGGCCAGAATAAGGTTTAATACCTTAATGGACTGTTTTAGAAATTCCAGAGTTGTTCTGTCTCCTAGATTGGTTCACTTACCTACAAGACTAAAGAGCTTGGTTTAACCTACTATTTTATCCATAGCTGGTGGGGAGAAACAGATGGATTCATGCCTTTCCAAAGAACATTAGTGTGAAATCCAAAATTTGAACTTGGATTGCTAAGTTCATTTTCTTTGACAAAAACCATTACAGCGCCTGCAGATATCATTATAAAGATAACATAAACCATAAGACCTTTCCAAAAATTTCCGACCTTGACATTTTTCAAGTTTGTGAACCAGTTATTCAGTTCTTTCTTGCCAAGATATCTGATCTGCATTTACTGAGAGCACTTGGAGCTTAAGATGAAATTTTAAATGCCTTCACTGGGATAACCAGGAAGGAAGTAATGCATGCATGTATTTTTTAATCAACAAAGACACCCCTATATAAAAGTGTAAAATCTATGTCAGAGCTTCTTGTTACTTGTGTGACTGTTTCATCTGTAATCTGTGATGTGAAATGCCTTTGACTCCAAGTCTCTTAATATACAAATGTAGCCACTAGTCTCATTGAAATATGATCTACTGAATGTACTGGATCTTTGGGTTGTCTCAAATCATTACACTTTTCATATTTGATTGATATAAGCCTATCTATATAAGGAATTCTTTGGACAATTGAACTTCATATTCTAAATTTTGTTAACTCATTTCTTCAGCTCTTGTCTTTTTCCAAGAAAAATAAAAAAAGAATAACTTCTTTTTCCTTGTGGAATGGGAGATGGAAGGCAACAAAAACTGTTCCCTAATATCCCAACCAGACCAACCAATGTCAGCAACATTAGGCATATCAAATACCCAGATGGTTCCAAGTTATCAAGTGGACAACTGATTTCCACCTTATATACTTTCCCCATTTGCATTAGATATTATTAATACTATTTTTAGTCAGACTCTTTTATTATAAGGGATGATTCTAAAAGAAGTTTGCAAGGAGTAGTTTTGCTATTAACCCTTACTGCGCAGAAATGAACTATACTCACTTCTGTGGATGTGCACTTGAGAAATAGGAACTGAGTTGAATCCTTTTTGATAGTGGGGTACTTTTCAGAGTTTTCCACATTTCATATGATGTAGTCTGTTCATTTTATTTATACTGGCTTATAAGATATTATAAGAACTGATTCATATATGAATAGTGTGTTACATCACCAGCTTGTATGGCATATTTCTTAATTTAGAACAAGAGTGAAGCTTCAGTTTCAACAACAAAGTAAATGGCTGAAGGTAATTAATTTATTTGTTATTTTGGTAATTCTGATTCTGAATTTGAAGGATTTGACCCCAAAAACAAAGTTCTATTTTGATGTTGAGTTTAGTGACTATTTGTGCCATGATATGAAAATATGTAATTGTATGTGAATTAAGATATATCTGAATACAATAAATAGTAAATATGGATCACAAACATGTTTTAATTTTTGTATATATAACTTGGAAGATATCAGTTTGAACCAATTGTAACAAATTAATTCAGTATCTGCATGTTAGTATGCAAAGATTTAATCAATGCAATGAGGGTTAAACACCACCTTGAGGTTGTTGACAAACTTTTTGGACCTATTCTGTCATTCCTCTTCAACATCATTATCCCTCCACTATGAGCAGGATGCTACACAAGGTCAATGGAATACAGCTGGTTTGAGTTCAGAGTTTTCCTTCTCCTAGACTAGCAGCCTTATCAAGGCTAAAGAGTTCAGTCTACCTTATTATTTACCCATTGAAGAACGTGCCTTTCCCTAGGGAATTAGCATGAAATGAAACACAAACAGCTTCATCAAGGATTTGAATTCTGGTCACTGATTCTATTTTTTATGACAATAACTATTATGCTAAGGGCATGGGGTGGTGAGGAATCTCTGTGGCCTAGTGGTAAACATGCAGAATTTCAACATCATAGGATGTGAGTTCAAACTTCAGCCATGCTATTATGTTTCACTTTTGGACTAATACCCTTGGGAAAGATATAAGCCCTCTTATCTCCCTGCCAATTATAGGTTAAATCATACTACTACTGTTCTTCTACAAGGATAGCTTTGATATTAAATAATCCATGAAGCTTGATATGATATTAAACAAACAAACCAAACACTCCTATTATTAATATAGTTAATTATAAGGAAATTTTTAAGGCTTTAGATTTTATTTTTATTTACAAGTTGGTTCAGTTCAGAAACTTCTGTAGGACAAGGAAAACTGAGTAAAAGCTAAAGCAAAAACAATATTTATCTTCTATTATTATCAATATAATCATTCTTATATTATATACTGTGATTACAATAAATGACTAAGGCAGTTAAAAAATTGATACTGTAAAGATAATGTAACAGAGATTGGCTTTTAGGAACTATTTTTCTGATGTGGAAACAAATTTAGATAATAGTTTGTTTTTGTTTTCATCTGATGTTTAACAATATCCTACCATGAAAATTATTAGACATACTATTTAATAGAGAATTGGAAAGGAGTTATAAGTGTCTTGGTAGTGTAGAGTACCCCTACATTGCCATTACTCCTAGGTCCAATATGACCTGGAGTGGTAGTAATTGTTAGGGTCTATGGGTCAAATAGATCTGTTTATAAATTATTCATATTTGAAAGGAATGCTAGATGCTATATACCTGTAAATTATTTGTCTTAAGAATAGTTACTTGAAGATATAATTGTATACTAAGGACTATTATCATTAGTCATTTGAAACCATATAACTGTGTGCAAACAAATGACTTAGTAAATAGAAATAGTTACTTAAAAACATATAATTATTAGTATCAAGTAGGAATACTTGAAACTATATAATTGTGTGTAAATTATCTGTGTGAGGAATATATAAGAAAACCTCAAAAAAATGTAAACAAATACATTATATCATAAAACACTCTTAAGAAACAACTAAATGAAAAATGTCAAAATGAATGTACAATGAATATAATTCCCTAACCTCTAGGTATGAAAAAGCTTGAGATGGGTTGACATGCCATTAAAATTAATCAATCAGTTAATCAAAAATTCTGAAAAAGTTTGCAAAAAAAGCATTTTCTTTTTTTCAATTTCTATCTTGGTGCTTTCGATAATATTGCTTAATAAAAGTACTTTAAAGTCATTTAAAATAAACTGCTCTTAAATTAATTAAATCCTTGTTAATCTGCTTCTGTTTTGAAAGAAACAGTCTCAAATGTCATAGCACTTGTCATTTTCATTAATGTTTTGAGTAAAACATCATTGAAATGATGAGAGCCTGCTAATGGCATTATATTGTCTCCCTACAATTATGCCTTGAAGTTGCCTTTTTTCTTCTTCATTAGTGGGCAACCACCTTCAGCAGATTGATTGCACACCTGATGACCGGTGGTAATGATTACGACTGATAGCTCTATCTGATGACTGGTCACATAAACACTAATTAAGATGTTTCACCAATGCCTCTTTTACAACAACTCAAAGGACAGTTGTAGAGAGTGCCAGTGCCTTATCATAAAAGTTTTCTCATTTCTTTACTTTTTCTTTCTTTTTTTTTTTTTTTAACTCTCTGATCCTTAAATTTCCCTAGCTCTTCATTTTTTCAAATGTTCTTACTTTTCAATCTTTATTTCTTTTTTCTCATATTCTATTCCTTTCCTATGTCAACTGTATCTTGCTAATGTCTTATCAGTAAACTGCTCAAATTGCTCACCTGTAGAGCAGTATGAAAACTAAAAGTAATTAAAATCACAATCATGAGATGAGTATTTATTATTTTATTATTTAATTTAATAATGTTTCATTTGATGATTATGTTGTCTATTCTATAGATGTTACATGAAACTTATAGAAATGAAATGATAGTAAGAAGGTGAGATTTTGATTATTTCGCTGCTCTGCTGGTCAAATGTCCAATATATGCATTTTCATGCACATTTCCTTTGAGTGTCTGGATTGCCTTCTTGAAACATTGGTCATCAGATTATTATGAACAATCAGTATCATAAATTACTTCAGTAATCAACTTGAAGCAGAAACATTATTATTACTATCTTACTCCATGCAAGTTTTTCACACCAGTTTTAACTGAAGTGCAAGTGACAGTAAGTCTCCTTAGGTCTCCTGGACTCTTCTAAGTATTCTAACTGATCTTAACAGGGCTGTGGTCTGGATGGTCTCTATTCATCTATTGATCTCCTGTTCCTACAGTTTGTTTCTCAACACTCTGGGGACCATTCTAAGGGCACCAACTTCAATTAGTATTACTGTCACTTTTTTATGCCATAGCTTTTTTAATTCTCTGGCAAGATCCAAGTATTTGTTTATCTTTGTGCCTTCTTTTATTTTCACTCTATGGTCTGTTGGAATGGCAAAATCCCCTAAATTACAAGTTCTTTTCTTCTTATTAATTAACACTAAGTCTGGTCTTCTAGCTGGTATTGAGTGATCTGTTTGTATCTCAAGTCCCAGAAAATTTTATGCATCTCATTTTCTAAGACAGATTCTGTTTTTTTATATGTATATCATTTATTAGCATGGTCAAATTTTAATGTCTTGCATAATTCCAAGTGGAACATCTTTTCCACCCAGTTGTGCCTAGACTTGTATTCTTTTTGTATCAGTTTGTTGTATTCACTTACATTGTGATTACCCATTTCATCTCTGTTGCAACATCATCATCATCATCATGTTGTGCCGCCAGCACAGATATCCCTGAGCCTCTCTCGCCACTTCTCCCTATCATTCATCGCCTCTGGCAGGTCTTCAGGGTTACATCCTGTGTCCTCACATAGCTGCTGTATGTAAGTTCAAGCTGGTCGTCCTGCTTTTGCTTGGCCATATGTGGGGGTCCATAGGAGTACATCACTTATGAGCTCATCCTTGCTTCTCCAGCAGTGTCCTGCGTGTCTGGTTCGTCTAACTTGTATAGTTTTCGTGATGGGAGGCAAGTGGCCATATAGTTGGTGTCTCGTGGGGTGTTGTCGCCAGGACTTGTTCAATCATAATTTACTCTTATTATTCTTCAGTGTATTATCAATCTATTATTAATTACTAGACAACCCATGAGCCTATTGGATTTCTGTCACTACTGCTATCTTTGAGGAAATTGATGCTTCTATTTAAGAATTTCTTATTTTATTTCATACTTAGGTGTTCGTATCAAAAATTTGGATGGCCAAAAAGATTCAGTTCAAGCACAGAACCCACAAAATTATTATTCTGTTGCTTTATTCTCTGTTTTACAGCATTTTAAGCTTTTTGTTCTAATAAAAATCTTGCTGTAATGTACTGTTTTTGCTGGGCTACTATTACATATATACAAACAATGAGTTTGTATATATATATATATATATATATATATATATATATATATGCACACCACTTTCAAGCAGTGATAACCATTTAGGTCTGATTTGCTTCTCACTCCTCCTGGCCTATTCAACCTTATCCTCTAATCAGTTTACTACTTGTCAAATCATCAAACTTTTCTATTCACTTCTTACAATTAGAAGGCTTTTCAAATAGTCAATGTTAAGGTTTAGTGACTACAGCTTCTACTTTGTTTTTTAGACATATCCTTGGTTCTTTTACCAAGAGTCAGCTCACTACAGAACATCTGTTTTGGAAATATCTCTGCAAATAATATGCCCAACCCAGCACAAGTGATAAGTCTAATTGAATATATATATATATATATATATATATATATTAAAATGATATAAAATACAAATAAGACAAGTGCATAAAAAGTACTTGATGTTACATAGCAAGTCTAAAACTTAAAATATCTAAATTATGACTCTTAAAGTCTGATGTGGATCACACAATCATCAGACAGAAATAGGAGAAAAAGTGGCTAATTAACTGTATTTAAGATGTAAGGAATTGGTCACTTAGTATGTTGTTTATTCACATCACACACATACATATATATATATATATATATATATATATATATATATATATATATAATGAACAATGTAACTTTTCTCTTTGTTTCTTTATTCATCCATTTATGGCTTTTGCTAGGATGTAATTGTAGTACCTTTGTACTCTGCCTAGGATCAATCTTGCTTACCAATTTATCTGCTTAGGATCAGAGTGTTATAGTTCTATTTATTGACATCTAATTAAAATGAAAAAAAATTATCAAAATAATCATCTATATATTTCTATGTCTAGTTTGTTTGGGGATTTTTTTTGGGGGGGGAGGCAAGATCTTGTTTTGTTTTGTTTTTTTGAGGATGTATTAAACTTTATACTTTTTGAAATAACTGTTTTCAGCTGCATATTTTATAGTTTAAAAAAAAAACATAGGTTCATAGTGTGATGGCAAATTGATTAAAATCCCAAAACGGGACTTTATTTTCGCACGTGTGAAGACGGGGCAGGTTGGCACTTGATCCCTTGTAGTCCTCGTTCAGAGTTTTTCTCTCAGGCATATAAGAACTGGCATATTATGTGAAGGATTAATTTAGGGCTAGACTGACCGCCGCTGGCAAGGGGTTACAAATTTCACACTATCCACACACCCACCAGGTCGCTTTCCTTCCTCCCCCTAGACAATGGAAGATATGGACCTCTAGGTTGAGACGTAATAATATTATATTGTAGTAGTCGGCAATCCCGGTTTCCCATGTGATATTTTAAAGGAATTAATAGGACAATTCTAAGCAAGATAACATAAGGCGAATAGAAGCTGAAAAGGAAGCATGAAGTAACGAACTCGTAGAAGATACTGCAAATAACAACTTAGACCACGTGGTAACATTAAAATACATGAATCTTTTACTACAATTATATACACCTTCAAAGTGTCAAAATATATAATAAATGAACAGTCCATGAACATAAATGTCTTTCTCCTTTTCTTTTCTTTCGTTTTCCTTCAAATTGAGAAAGAGAGAGAGTATACAAAATTTGGTATAAGGAGAAACAGTCCCAAAGTTACTTATCTTATTTTTCGACGGGGTTCCACTGGAGAATCTTTCTTCTTTTACGGGCTAATAGACTTTAGGCTATTTTTAACACTGGCTTGAAGAAAATGGCTTCTTCATGTCTCGCAGATATTTTTTCGTCTTCTTCACCCGGAGTACTTGGCTTTTGGTTCTGTCTCCTACGAACCCTGCCAAACAACTAACTTTTTTCTTTTCTATTTCCGCTGATGGGAGGGAGTCCTCACTTCCGTTTTAGGGTCCCAGCCAATCGTTTGGCTTCTACCTCCCCACCCTGGTCAGGCGATTTTGTTAGGGCTACTAGATGTCCCCCAAGTCAGGTTACTGAGTACAGACAGGTTGCCCCAATTTACCATCATGCCCTAACGGTCATTCTCTGAGGGCTTGCTACTGGTAATTCAAGTGAGAGGATAGCAGTCATCCCACTTCTATCGTCTCAGTGGGATATCATGTGACAATAGGCATAAATACCAATTTATATATAATTAACCCCATGATTTGTTTTTACTTGAAGTCTACTTGCAAAAATGTAATTAGGATTTTAAAAAGTGTTTATAATCTTTCTTTCACTCTGACATTAATTTTGAATTTCTTCTATAGTCTTTTCTATATAACAATATAACCTTGTATTAGCATGCATGCACCTCAGTGCTAGGCTTAAACACTCACAGAAAAAAGTGAAAATGATGGAACTTATTTTCAACATTGTATGCAATGGAGAGACTGAAACTTATTGTTTCAGTCTCTCTACTGCATACAAATGTACATGCAATGGACCCTCCAAATTTGCAGGGGGTTGGTGCAAAAAATTTTGTAAAAATGAAAAAATTGCAAATATATCAAACCACCCTCAAAACTTATCTTTTAATACTGTTACCCATATTTAGCACACAAAAAAACATCAAAGCAGCATATCGTACTGCAACAATATTTTTTATAAATCTAAAATCATATCAATTACATAAGCTATTAGAGAGCAATAGGCAATTGAGAATATTATACAATGCATATACACACTATGTATATTTATGCTAGATTAATAAGACATATATTTTATGTATTTATGATTTAGTAAATTGCTTTTTTAAAATGTTCTTCCCATTTTCTAGTCTACATTGAAATCTGCAATTTTCTGCAGCAGGCTGCAAAACTAAAAATAAGACACCATTTAATTATTGATAGAAAACTTATGAAAACTATAGACTCCTATGTATACAGTATATACATATATAATGTGCTTTCCCAAATTCAG
Organism: Sepioteuthis lessoniana; assembly: GCA_963585895.1. Lineage (NCBI taxonomy): Eukaryota > Metazoa > Mollusca > Cephalopoda > Myopsida > Loliginidae > Sepioteuthis > Sepioteuthis lessoniana. Next base: position 107,947 of record CAUZXS010002490.1, on the reverse strand, counting down.
ACAAAAATTTCAATAAAAATCCAGTTCTTTTGCACTTTCTGTCAGAGATGAAAGGCCACTAGATATGACGAAAAATTAAAAAAAAGGTAATTTTGGATGAAAAAATTATTTTTAGTATACACAGCAGTCTACAGGAATCAAATCCTATGTTTATTTTTTTTCTCATACAATAATCCTAAACTTGTGTCTATATATTAAGTGTATTATCAGGCTTTTTGTCAAGTTTATAAGATCTAAGTTATATCCACAAATTTATTGACATTCTCAGTTGTTTTGTGTTCACAGAGGAACATTTTCAGGCATCTTTTCTTTGTTCTTATTTACTTGGAAAAAAGAGAAGGAAGCTAATATTTGCATACAGTCTCTTAGAAGGCAATTTCTGATGTCTATTCAATTGCCTTTGTATCAGATAATCTACCTAAGTAGGAAATGTCTACTCTGACCTTTTAAAAGAAATCAAGTCATTCTCATTTCTCTTAAGAAGTAATGTAAGTCTGCTCAAATCCTATGTTCAAAAATTATCAAGACTGAAGCTATATTTACCAAAGTAGAAATTAACAATTAATAGAATATTTGTTTTATTCAAGATAGTCCCTTTGGCATTCAATGTACTTATTCCAGTGAGTTTTCCATTGGTTGAAGTATCTTTCCCCTTTTGCTATGATGTGAATTTTAATTTTCTGTATATTCTTATTTCTTACCTTTTGAGATGAATTTTCAGTTTATGTAAGTTTAGTGAATATGCCAAAAACTGCTATTCAAAATGCATTGAGACTGGAATTTTATATATATATATATATATATATATATATATATTCAAATTGGCTCAAGTTCATTTCTATTTGATTTAGATGTCTAGACATCATTACTTTATTATATATACTAGCAAAAATATACGTCCTCCAGGCATATATATTTCAGTTCTGATATAATTAAATATTATACTGAATTAAAAAGACTAACAAAACTAAATAAGAATGCATATAAAAAGTTTATTTTTATTTCAATTGATTTTTATATGAAATTATACATAGGATTGCTTTTAATACATTTAAGAATAAAACAATGATGATATTAAAAATCAATCACAAGAAGTAATTATTTATTAAATACAGTTTTGTTAAAACCTGTATACAAATTATCCACATGATTTACTATGTAAACTTTTATTTCTTTGTGATATATAACACACATTGCAGGATTTCTAAAGCATTAATAACATGGGCCTGCTTGGCATTCATGCAAGGTGAGTGTTATTAATTTGAATCACCTGGTCCCAGGCAGTATCTGCTTTGCAGGGCTGATTTTATGGTTTGGCACCTGAGGCACCCCAGCATGGAGAATGCCAAAGAGACCAAGTATTTTTTTGAAATAGCCATGCATGAGTCTTGGTATGGGAATGCTTGATGATAGAGGAGATATTTAGTTGAGCCAGTACTCTCTAAAGCCCAATATTAAGCATTGGCATATCCTAGATATATTAACACTCAACAAAACAGAAGGAAAGACAAAATAAATTCCTTTACACATACAAGAACATTTGATATTTTATATGCACAATGGTAAAATTATACATGTATTGTTCCATGAACAAGCAGTTTGTAGAAGTGGTATGAAATGAAAAAATGCTTACTTGACAAGTGTGGGTAATACAGCCACATGGCTTTACTGATTCCCTATTAAAAAAATGAAGTCAAGAATGGGTTTCTGGACTGTTAGGTGACACTCTATGAGACCACTAATGGACAAACTGATTCTTTATGGGAGATAATTATCTATTGTATCCCTACATTGGTATTAGTTCTATTAAAACAACAACTAATAAAATGCTAAGTCAATGATTACACCTACCTAGCAGAGTGTGTATCCTGTCCCCATCACATCATGAATGTATAAGTATGGGAACTTTTAACTCTGATTTTGGACTACAAAATAAAATAAAGTGAAGTTTTCTTGTATAATATCATCTTAATTCTATTCTTTGTTACTAGAATATATAAATTAGATTTTGGTCTATAGATTTTACTTGAAAAAAAAAACAGCAAAAATGTTCACTTGGTTTTGATACCACTCTGGCATCCACCCACCCTCTTTTTTCTCACTAAACCCTTTGGATCATTCCATCGCCCACCTTGATGGGGGTGGGAAATCCCCATGGCATAGTGGTTATCATGTTGGACGGCAAAATTATAGTAAGTGAATTTGTTATTACATTGACTTTCAGACTAATATCCTTGGGAGTAGTATAACCCCCACATACCCTATTCTTGCTATGGGCTAAATAACCTCATTATATAGATAGAAGGATAGATTGGGTATTAAATAACTCACAAAGATTGATATGCTATTAAAACAAAAAAAAAGATCTCCTACTTTGAGAATGATTGTTTTTATTTAATTCCTACTTTCTTTGAGCTTCTATGTAATACTCAGTTCTCTTTTTTTATAATCTAGACAGCAACTCTAACACTAAGGTTGATTTTTTTTCAAATGTAAATTCATAGTATTAGTAGTAGTAATATTGAATAACACGTACATACATATACATAGATAGATATTAAATGAAGCTGTGTCAACTATTATTAATTTTTGGTTTATATTTCTTTCATCTTAATTCTAGTTGCTTTTCTTTGCAATTACTCAGGACATCATTCTACAGCCATTAATAAACAACATGGGTCGGAAATATTCAATAGGCTCTTGGCAAAAGACGAACTTACATTATTTTGCCTCAGGAAGACTATTTACTAATGACCATGGACTGACAGCCTGAGTAATTGTGATGAAAAGTAATGAAAATTAAGATGAAAGAAATACTAGTCAGAAATTAATAATGTTTAAATTTGATTATGTCTGGATAAAAGATGAACTTTCTATTTTTTGTTTTTCAATAAATTTGACTATCAGAAGCTCCTTATCAATGCCAAAAAATTCAAATCATGCAGAGTAAAATTCAATGTAAACATTGATATGTAAAAAAAAAAAAAAAAAAAAAGCATACTCACAAACAAAGAACATAATATACAGTATCATCTACAAATAAGTAGACCCTTAAAAAATGTTATATTCTCTTAAACCAAGTGTGCTAGGATTTTTATTGTTTCTAATGAAAAATTACACGATCAAAGCAGATATTTTTAGCATTGAAACTCTGAATCCAAAAAGGAAATTGTATAGATTTATATAAGAGGGGAGTCCCTATGGTGTAGTGGTTAGCATGCTGACTGTGACAACATAGTGAGTTCAAACTCCTCTATTACGTTCACTTTCTGATTAATGTCTTTGAAAAAGATATGACTGCTCCTATTCTCCCCAACTATGGGTTAAATAGTACCACTATTGTTCTTCTACAAGAGTAGCTTTGGCATTAAATAATCCACAAAAGTTGATGTGCCATTAAATAAAGAAACCAGATCATAAATGTATATAAGAAATGTACTTTTGTACAGCTAAATATTCCTGTTTTTGTTTATTTGGGAAAATTTGATGCTTTTCTTTTCTTTCTCTCATACAGAATTCTCAAATAGTCACTTATTCGATATTGTTCAAGTACAATGTATCATGAATTTCGTCGAACATTTTTCAAACAAAATAGATACTATTCACTCTTATTTATTACCAAATTATACAGGATCAAAACTCTGTAACTAAAAAAAATAGAACACTACTAAAAACCAAACATAAAATTGCATAAATGTACATAAGGTATGTAATTATATTTTGACTGTTATGGATTTAATTTAAAAAATGTTTATTTGTATATCTATATTTATTTGTAAAATCAAATCATTTAAAGTTTCAGGGTAGATTTAAAGACTCACATGTTAAAACCAAATAAAAACTTAAAACTTAAATTTCATTTTTTTACTGCATGGGTAAATTAGTTTGCAAATAAATGAGAATTTTAAGACTAAACTTTTTAACATTTCAAATTTAATTCAAACAGTTAAACCTTTTTTGTATTATTGACATTGTTACAACTGTGATTCAGCTGATCCATTTCAAAACCTACTTTAAGTGCATAATTTTTTTTTAAGTCACTCTCTCTCTCTCTCTCTCTCTCTCAGCACAAAGTCGTCACTATCACGTCAAACAGATGAGTTCACTCTCTATATTAACAGTTATTTTTTTGTATTTACCCAACCCTTCCACCATGGACAGGATATGATGTAAGATAAATTTTTATGCACATTACTACTGGTTTTCCTTCTCCTAGACTGGTTGCCTAATCAAGACTAACTAAATCAGTCTGTCCTACTATTTACCCATAGCTGGGTGAGAACAGATTGAATCATACCTTTCCCAACGGCATTAGCCTGAGGGAAAAGGCAAATAGCCTTGTCTAGAATTTGAACTCAGGTTGCCAATCTCATTTTCTATGATGATAACCACTACACTAAGTGTACATCCTAAATTAGCAATTATCTTATATCATTGAAAAGAAAAGAAGAGAATTTTCCCTTTCCTTTTTAGTAATACCTTATTAATTCTGGAAAAAAAGAAAAAATCTGCCAGAATCATTTGTATGACTTGTGAAGATTTCTGTAGTGCTGAGGATTTATAGATATCCAAGAAAACTATAGGAGTTGGAATCACAAGGTATCAAGACAAAATCTTCTTTTTTTTTTTTTTCATTTTAAAATTTAAATGAAAACATGTGCTCAGCTGAGTTACTTATATAATAAAGTGATGACACCTAGATGACATTTAGATATGTCCATGCCAATTCTGGATACATTTTGATCTGCAGTTTTAGAGAAGTACAGCATTGTGCATATGCAGCACACTTCATACTCACCATACAACTTTTTCTTGTTTCCTAAACTGAAAATTCATCGCACCAGTAAGATTTGAGAACTAGGACATAAGAAATACAATGTTGCTGTTTTGCACCATATTAAGAGTTTTAGCAATGCTTCAACCAGTGGAAAACTGAAATAAATCTCTTGACTTCTATGGGAACTGTTGAGAAGAAAAGTTACATTTATTAAATACCTCTTCAGTCTTAATACTTTTTAATATACCTTGTAAAGAGATATAACGGGTGCTATCTATTTGTCTTCTACAATAAAATATGTTCACATAATAAAACTTTATTATTATTTCTTAACATTATTCTAATTTCTACTATGCTGCCACTTGTTAATGATTAAGGTCAAAAACAATACTTCACCTAATTCAGGTATATACAAATCAACAACATCTTAATGTTAAGACTGTGTCACTTATTTTAGGCAAAATATAAATGGATCATAAGTAAAATGTTATGACCAGTGTTATCTCTAATCTGTGCATAAGAAAAAATTATGTTGCATACTTGAATTTTAATTCAAAAACAAATTTTGAAAGTTTCAGAAAATGAGAAAAGCTTCAATAAAAAAATTCAATTAAATAAACAATCATCACATGACTTTGGTTTTATAAATTTTTGGTAAAAAAATCAAAATATTTTCTGTATCTCTTCAGTTGCTCACAGGCTTTTTGATCCCACAAAAAAAAAAATGGGAGGAACATTAGTTAGAATAAACTTTGTTAAAACTGTTATTAATTAACAAAAAAGAATTAAATAACAGAAAAACTCATTCCATTATATAAACCATAATTACTCATGTATCATGCGACTTTTTAAGACCTAAATTTTAGCTTAATATTAGGGGTTTGCACAACATACAAGATACAAATAAGGCCCAGCCTTGGCCAACTACTTACACAAAATTTGTATCTCAGGTGTCAGGCATGCAACTCTCTACTATTAGGCTAAAATTTATATCTCAAAAAGTCACATGATATATGAGTATATATGGTAATGAGTTGATAAAGTTCTGAAAGTTATTTTTCATAGTTAATTTTCATTTCAATAACAAACCATTTCATGTTTGTTTTCTACTGTGCCAGATGTTATCTAAAAAAAGAATCAACTTTTTTTCAAAAATTTTAAATTCCTTGATTTGTAGAATTCCACAATATTTCTTCTATCAAGCCTACTACATAGAATTCCTTTTAATACCTTAAAGTTACTTTCTGAAAAGAGAATGAAAAAGGTGAAAAAATATTTTGGTAGCTTAAAGTACTTGACACATTCTATGTGTGCATGTTTATTTTTTTGTCTGCTTGGGCATTTTGTTTCTAGAAATCAAACCCAGCAGTGTGCAATGTCATAGCTTTTTTCCTTTCATTGGCTGTTGCTTGTGGCTTCTAAAGTTGCATCCCTGCCTATTTCAGTCAAGTTATAAAAGCCATTTTGTATTCCTCTGTTTTCCTCAAAGTATATTGCAGTACCATGCATAACTTGTATAACCAAGTAATTCAATATTTGCTCATGTTTCTCCTTTAAACTGCTAATAGAAAAAATATTCATTATTTTTCATGTTATCAAATGGATATTACCTCATTGATGCTGAAGTCATCTTTATTGCTTTTCAGGTTGTAAGATATCATCTTGAACTGCTTTTCACAAAAAAGGAAGTTATAATAATAATAATGTCCATTCTTAATTCATAAATATTCACTAATAGTTTACTGATTATTTTGAAAAGATATCAAGTAAACTAACAATTGTAAAAGAAATGATTGATAACATTTATAATCATGCATTAAGCTTAACTCTCAACCCATTGTACTTAAAAATCACTTCAAGGTAGAAATCAACAAATTCTGGTGCTTTGAGTTTCATAAATACTAATGCCCACAGATTACCTCCCTTGCACCTATTCAAAAAATTATTTCCTTTTATTTTAGATTACATTTATAGTAATGTTATAATTCTTTGGGGACAATGGATTACAATATTGTACACAAATTAAAGGTTTCTTCTTAAATCAAAAGTAAATCCAATGTCATGAAGTGATACTGGAAATGCCTATAATAGACTCAGCATGAATGTGAATATATCAAAATAAAGTTCAGATGATATCATATTGCAAAAAAAAAATTTATGAATTCTTAGTCTTTCCAACATTTTGAAATACAAAAAAAAAAATAACTACATTGAAATGAATTTAATAAGAGAATGTTTGGTTGTTTATGCAGGTTATAAATTTTCAGTTTATAACAACTTGTTCATTCTGTATATTCATTATTGAGCATTGGATCACAAGCATACCACATCAAGGATGCTGCTGTGGTTTCCATATCAAGTAGGCTTTTATAAATATAGTTGATATCCCCACCCCACCTGATTTTGAATTCAGTTTTTTCCTCCTAAGCTGGCTTGCCTACCAACAAAGTTAGAGATCCCTGTCTGCTCTATTATTTAGCTGGAGGGATAAGGTCATTAGCATAAAGTGAAATATAAACAGCTTTATGCAGGGTTTGAACTTGACCCATAGAGTTCATAATCATTATATCATTTTTATGATAGCTTATATAGTAAAGTCTTGATTCATTGCTATTACTATATTTCTGTAACCTGTATAAACATTTTTTTAATCTAAATTTTTCATATTTGTGTCTATGTGGTTATTTGAAATTTGTTTTCTACAGTTATAAAAAATGTAAATATATATGTATCTTTATCATTTTTGTTTTTTGCAATATGATATTACCTGAAATATGCAAAAAATTTTACAAAAACTTTTATTTCTAACTTCCAATTTCTAAAATGCCTTCTTCATATTTCTCTGTACTGATTTTTTTTTTTAAAAATGAGTTAAAATGTGTTTTCATTTTTCTGTGATTTAACTGTTTTCATAATATTTTGGAGGAGTTTGGATGAAAATACCTGAAATTGTTATAGAAGGGACTTGTTTACATATTTTTATTATCTGTTAATTGTCAACTTAATTTATGATATTGGTGTGTTGAATAAAGAACATTTTTTAAATTAAAGAATCAACACACCAGAAAACATTCTCATATTCCTCAAGCATACAAGAAATCAAACTCCATATGTGTGAATATAATCATTAACATCTTATATTTGTCTCATAATAGTTGTTAAATTTAGTGAATAAAATGTATGTAGAAATGTAGCAATTATTATGGGACAGAAGTCATATATTTTACTGCATTCAAAAATTATATCACATGAAATAAATTTACGATTTAAAAAAATATTTGCCATTATATCATATGAATTCTACTCAGACATTTATGCTATCAATTATAATAGTTTAACAGAATAAAATGTTAAAAAAGAGGAAATTATCTTAATTTATCAATGATTATTATATAGATATGAATATTCTTGTAAATAAATTTAATGGCATAAATTCTTATTGTACTCTTTATAAGTACTATTTTTTTTAATATTAATCTATATATGCTATGCATTCCATTTTGTAAGTCATCCAATATTACATTTTAATAAACCAAATTATTTTCATATCTATTTTACATATTATACGTACAAGAAAATGTGTATTACAATTCTAATTTTGTAAATCACAAACCATTATAGACCACATATTTTTCTATAGTAAAATATCATAAATATTGCTTTTCATCTTTCTGAAAACTTGAAAAACTTTCCAAAAGGAAAGAAATACAGAAGAGATATTTAAAAGGTTTTTTTGTGCATTTAATATGATATATTTTTAGAATATTTTTTAGTATATTAGAATGAGTATATTAAATTTTGTACAAACTAAATTAAGACTAAATGCCTCATCTGTAGTAACTCAAATTTAATGAGACATTTTTTTCTTGATATTAATAATAGTTGAGTTAAAATTTTCTCAACACAAGAATAAACTAGTTTAACATAAATCCTTTTGTAAACAGGTGTTATGTAAAACACATGCTCACTTTTTGGTTATTACAATAGGTTTTTTGTTTAACTGACATTTATTTTTAAAATTCCATAATACATGATTAATAGTTATAATTTATATGGCAAAATGTTGTTTTAACTTAAAATCAAACATTGAATAAGTTTGGTTTAAATTGGTCTTTCTCAGTGAGGCCAATATCACATCACCCCTATAGAAGAGAAAGGGATAAGGTAATAAATTGTCATATACAAACGATTTTTTTTTAAAACAACAAAAAATAGACCATTTCTCATTTGATGTCAGTAAAGTCAAGTAATAATGAAAAGCTGCTCTCACTTTTTGGTGTATTACAAAATCTGTATTTTTAACAAAATTTGTTTGAATTATTATTTTCTGTTTTTTATTATTTAACTAACCCATTATCATATCCAGTATTTTTTCACAGAACTTTCTGAGCTCTTGAATGGTAATCTTCCTTATTTTGTATCAATTGTTCATATGTATATATGCATGCAAGGAGACATAAGACTAAAACTCATAAAACTAAATATCTATATAAATATTAAGAATCTAATTGAAATGTTTCAAATAGAAGGGTCACATTGAATAAACACTGGAAGTAAAATGTCATTTTAGTTTCATTAAGAATGGTTGAAGGTGTGTCAAAAAAAAAGATTAAATAGCCAAAACAATAGAGTATGATAAAAAAAACTTGCTATATTTATATTGTAACCGCTGTACCCTCCAGCTTTCTTCAGGTGTCTTTTATCATCATTGGTAACTTTCAGAGAATTTCAAACTGAACTTTTTAATCACTTTACAGTGTTGGAGTAAACTGTTATCACTCTCCACTCACTATTACTCTCGAGATTCACTCTGACCTGGAGTGATAATAACTGTTAGCATCCCATTTATGTGTCAAATAGATTTTAAATTTTTTAAAAATCATTTATATTTGGTAAGACCTTGTGAAAAAAACCCTCTTAATTACACAAAAAATGTAAATATTGGACTTCAAAGGATCCCTAACTTCTAGACATAAAATAACTCTAGATGGGTTGACATGCCATTAAAATCAGTCACTCAGTCTCCACTGTTCATACCTCGGAATATCCCCTTAGTTTTTTTTATTGTTCAGGGTTTTCGGACTATTGTCTTCATCTTCATTGTTATATTCACAATGTTTCAGCTGATATGTCCTCCGGCCTTCTTCAGGTGTTTGTCAAACTCAGAAGCCCACACGGAACTTTGAACCACATCCTTTATTTAATCCATGGGGGTTACTTGTTCTGATTCCATTAACCATAACTGGGTATAAGTGCTAAGGATTCCTATATCGTTATTGGCCTGCAGTCAGGATTGAACCTGCAACCTCCAGATGATTGTCTCTTTAGAAACTTAGGGAACCAACACCTATAACTGTTGCGCTATGTGTCCCTAAGCTTCTAAGTTTTGATAGAATCCTTGATCATCATGAAGCGTATGTCAACCTGGGTTTTTCTGCTGACATTCGGTGATCTCAGGAAGCTCTCTGACTTGTGATAGAGAAGTTCAATAAGTTATAATTACAGGGATATGGACAATCATCTTGACTGCAGGGTAGGTGTTCACCAGGTGTCATGCCGCTTGGTCCAGTTCAAGTATATCATATGATTTTTGTCTTTCCAAGCAGCACTAGCATTATGGTTGCTAACAATAGCAACCTATGCAGAACTGACCTGGATGAGCACAACATCAGGCTTGAGAAAACTTCTTGATATAGGAAACCAGGTTTCCACAAGGTCAGACTAGCTTTTTTTTTCTAGCTGTAGCTAACCAAAATCTGTCTAGAACACTAATAATAACTGAAAAATAACCTACCTTTAAACCTCATACACTTATCACAACATCCCTTCCATTTTTCAATATGGTCTGAAAACACCTCTTTCAGATTTGCTATCAGCTGTCTCATTACATTCTTATCAATCTCATCCATGGCATTTCAATGGAAAAGACCCAAAATTGCCGGAAACCAAATCATTGATGTCTGTTTAATTTAGCAGTAGTAATGTCAAAAAAATCCCCCGAAAAATCTACTTAGTCATGGTGAATGCAACAGTGACACAGAAACAAGCACCCTTAATGGCTTCTCACCACCAACTAAGTAAAGCCACAGGAGAGTTTCTGTCCAGTTAGGTGTGCAGTAAGGTTCCCTCTGATTAGTTACAAAATTACATCTATGTCATGGTATTCAAAATGGCTGTATACATTCCGAACAGATCTTACATTTTCATATTGACATCATTCTGAGTACATGAACTATAAGGATTACATTCCAAGTGTAATATGAATAAGTATAGGAGTGCAAATAAATTCAATCACACATTCTCAGTAAACAAATATTGATACCCTGACAATCATTTTCTTTTTTTAAAGATACTTTCATACATTGCTTTAAAAGTGTCTAATCACATCATCCTCATAATAGCTAACTCAAAACAAACTGCATTTCACATCTTATCTTTATTACTTGTAAGGATTTAAAAAAGAAAGAATTGTAAATAGTCCAAAGATATAAATACTTATTTATTTTCATGAGGTGATAATGTGTAAAAGTTGAATTATACAATCGTGATAAACACTTGTTATGCCTCATCTGAACTCTGACCATTTTTCAGAAGGGCAAGTGCCAAGTACAGGTTAAATTTGTAGATCTCATTTTGATAAATTTATTAAACATTTATGGGAATTTTCGGTTACTGAATAAATTATCCAAAAAATGTTGCTGACATTTTGAGCAAGTGATTGTTGGCCTAAGATATAAAGATTTCTTTCTAACAAAACTATCAACTTCTGCTAGATAACCCTACAACTGTTCTTCAACATGCATGCATGCACACAAGCTATAAATGATAGTAGTTGTCATTATAATAAAATTAGATTTCTCTAAATAATTCATGGACTATGGATTGAATCCTAATAAGCAACACCTACTGAATAGTAACTTTCCTTTTCAAATCTCCCATTGTTAGCAGGACCCTAGAATATACTGACTCTATGCCCTGCAAAGGGATAAGATTCCTCCTACACACACACTCACATGGTACCATGAGTATTGCATCAAACTGCATTTGCTGGTGAGGTTCCAATTCTGAAGCTCTAGCAAGTATAAAGTCATCCTTTTGTTGTTATTGCTCTCAGGTTCATTCTGACATGGAATGGTGGTACCGATTTTGGTCCCCTTTATGAGTCAAATAGAACTGTTTGAAAATTATTAGTATTAGATAGGAATACTTGAAACTATATGTGAGCAAATTATTAATATTATGTAGGAATACTTGAAACCATATTACAGTATGCATTCAAGTGATTATGTAGTAGTAATGCCACGAACAATCTTACCTCAAAGAAACAGAAGGTGTGCTCTCTCTGCTGCCGGGACGTGGAAATCAGAAGAAGAAAAGGAAGCAAGAGGTGTGACTTGTTTTATGGAGAAGAATGAGATAAGCCTACGTGAAATGGTGAGATTTGGTGAACATAAAAGAGACTAAGTTTGAAGTGGAAAACCACAGCATTTTGCTGATGTCTGATTGGTGAACATCCATCTGTTCATTTTGCAAGTTAAGCGAGTTGACTAGTATCCTATAGGTTGATTCTTCTTTGACGAGACTTCTGAAACCAACTACAAGCTATTTCAGCTTATGTGTAACCAGACGCAAATGGCAGGCAAAGTGTTTGACATTCGTCTGATTCCCAAATTTCATGGCGTCTCATCCAACCATACAGTGTCAGAATGGTTGGAACAGGTGGAGCTGGTGTACGAAATGTGTGGTGTTGATAATGTTGAATGTGTTCTATCACTCAGGCTAAGAGGTGGGGCTCTGTCAGTATACTGACGGTTAACCCGTGACCAGAGGGAGGATTTACAGCAGGTAAAACAAGCCCTCCTCGTGGCTTTTGTACTGGACCCTTTTGTTGCATTTGACACATTTGTCTCGCGTTGTTTGCACCCCGGGGAAACTGTGGATGAATATTGAGGTGACCTACAGGATCGAGCATGTCTAATCAAAGAAAACACCTCAGACTAGTGGCTTAGTTGTGCTTTCGTGTCAGGACTTCCCAGTCCGGTTAGACGACAATTGTGTGGATCCTCAAGAATGGAGTACATGACCCTAGAACAGATTCTTGCTAGGGCTCGAGCTCTCATGACGGAAGAGGTAGAGGTTGATGAACCTGTTGCTGCTGCGGCTGGGCAACACCGAGTTCTTCCTCATGTGCCTGTAAGTCCTCCTTCAACCCCCGACAAACAGAACGTAGTCGCAGTCGCAGTGCAGTGTCTTCTTCAATGAGACTTCTGAAACCAACTAAAGATTATTGTTATTATTATTAAATAGAAATAATTATTTGAAACCATATAATTGTGTAAAAATCATTATTCAGTTGGAATGTTTCAAGTCATATAGCTGTGCGAAAATTATTTCTATTAAGAATAGTTACTTGAAGTTATAATTCTTTACAAATTATTATTATTAGTTACCCGTGACTATATAATTCCTGAGAAAAATGATCAACTTTGGCATTGAATAAACCAAGAGTTGACATATTGTAAAACCAACCAATCATCCTTTCAAAAAAGACACTACTTAATAACATCAAGGGATATATTAATTGCCATTGATATACATTATCAAAATATATCAACCAATATTATATCCTGATTTATTTGAACTAGTGTCATCATCTTTATTGTTATTCTTACATTTCAATTGTTAAGCTCTCCAGTCTTCTTCATGCCTGTTAAATAATATTCTTGAAATGTGAAATCAAACCTTTTTTTCTTTAATCTATAGAAGAAGACTTTCCCCATTCCATTGACCATGCTAGGGAATATCACATATTAATTCCTTTTAATTAACTTATCCTTAAATGAAGGGTTTGGTTTCAAATTTGAAGAATGCTACTAAATACGTTAGACACCTGAAGAATACCAGAGGGAACAATTAATCACAGTATATGTCAGCAACATATATCAATTGATATTATACACTGATTTATTTGAATTCATGTTGTCATCTTGATAGTTTTTGAATTTTCAGTCCTAGGAAAATGATCCTCAACCATAATTTTAGTTTTGATATAAGCTTAAATATTTACCAAATTGAATTAAATTTTTTTTTTTTTTTTATTCAATGTACAGACAAGGCTTCACTATTTATATCTTGATTAGCATAGCTGACAAATTTGACCTTTAAACTATTTGGCTTTCAGACAAATGATTTGTTTCTTTTATTTTTATTAATACAATGTCTATTTATCTAAAAGTATGGTTATCTGATTTTTTTTTAATTTAAATAGCCTAAGGTGTTTTATTGAGCTTTTTTAAATAAATCTTTTCACATAATAGAACTAAAAATTAGAATAGGATCAATAATTTGATTTTCCTAATTATTTATAAGAAACTGTCGCTTTTATGTGTTGATTTTACTTTACTAAAATTGTGTTGCATGGGCAGAAAATCCCTGAAGTTTTGATATTAACTGGAGCTACAGTGAATCTATCTATTTAGTTTAGCTTTCAATCTTTGGCATCTCAAGGAGCTGATCCCAGATCCAGGGATGACACAACAAGATTGCCATGGGAGAATGTATCGAAGCAGGTGGAATCCCATACTAGTGACTTACCACTCTCAAATAGGAAAACAGAGAAGAGTCATAGGAAGGCTTCTTGCCTAAAGATTAAGACTTGTAAATTGTAGTGGCTGATGCAACATATCTCACAAGCCATTGTACGCAGTAATTCTGTTGCCATCCTATTAGCAGGATAGACCAAAATTAATAATAATAATACAGAGAAGAATAACAGGTATAGGTTATGTGGTGACAGAAATGAAATGGTTAATAACTTAATGAGTGAATGCAGAGAACTGTTACAAAAGGAATACAAAACTGGACATGACAGAGTAAGGTTATCCACTGGGAATTATACAAGACATTAAAATTTTGACCATACTAATAAATGGTATATGCACAAACCAGAATCTGTCCTAGAAAATGCAATATAAAATTTTCTGGGACTTTGAGTTACAAACAGATCATCCAGTCCCATTCAGCAGAGCGAATCTAGTATGAATTAACAAAAAGAAAAAGACTTATCACCTTATGGATTTTGCCATTCCAATATACCATGAAAGGAAAATTTTAAAAAAAGCAAAAAGATAGATAAATATTTGAATCTTCCTAGAGAACTGAAAAAATTGTACAACTTGAAATTGAAGGTGATACCAATTGTAGTTGGTACCCTTGTAATGGTCATCAAAAACCGAGAAAAGAAACTGAAGAAAAATCAAGACTATCTAGACCACAGTACTCTTTAAATCTCCAATGATACTTAGAAGAATCCCAGAGACCTGAGGAAATTTGCTGTCACTTGCACTTCTGTGAAAAACAACCAGTTTAAACTGGTGTGAAAATTTCACATTGAATGAAAATAATATATGATGAAAAATTTTTTATAAAATATTCATTTTATATATTTTATAAAAAGGTTCAGTATTAAATTTTTAAAACAGTAATAATAAATAGATTCATTATTTAACTAGCAAGCCTTCATTTACATTCTATAAATGTGCTGAGTTTTCAAAATTGTATCCTCATCTTGTTATTTACCAAGCTTTATTTGATCTGGCACACAAGACTCCAGGTAGCTTAGAGTACCTGCTCTTGCTAGGTAGACACCCATCTAAGTACTGAGCAGGCTTATCATTGTTTAACTTTGCTGATCTAGCAAGAACCAGTGCTTTAAGCATGACTTGACCATAAGTCTGAAATCTTTATCTTGGTGGTTATAGTCACAACATTTTGGTCATTGCTCCCTCTGGCCTTCCTCAAATGTCTATCATATTTAGTAACATGCTTAAAATTTGGATGGTTTGGTTTGGTTTATTTCTTTAACAGCATATCCAATCTTTATGGGTTATTTGATACTAAAATTTGATTCATTTGTAAATATTTGATCATAATAACTAAATTTTCAATGTTCTATTGCATTTTCAATTGGCTGTAATAATTTGTTTGCACACAGTTCTGATATTAAGTATTCCTATTTGATAATAATAACTTGTCCATAACACTATTACATGGTTTCAAGCATTCCTATCCAATACTAATAATTTTTGAACAGATCTAATTGAGCTATAGATGGGACCCTAACAAATATTACCAGTATAGATCAGTATGGATCTGGGAGTAATGGCTATGAAAACGTAACACACACTTCCCAGAGCACTAGAACACGAGCCTCGCCACCAGTTACAATTTAGTGTTATAATCTGGACATGACTTTTTGGGGGAGGGAGGTCTTACTCCTCTGTAGGGGATACAGTCAGTATATTCTAAGCCCTACTGACAATGCAATCATATTTGAAACCAAACCTTTTAAACTAAGAAGAATTAATATGTGATATCACTTTGCATAGAGAAAGTGGAATGATGAAAGTTTTCTTCTGTAGATTGAAAAACATATGACTGGAGGGTACAACTGAAATGTGATAATAACTGCCAAGATGATGACACTAATTCAAATAAATCAGTGTATAATATCAATTGATTATGTGATGCTAATATATGCAAGGGTCATTCAATAAAAAAAAGTGAATTTTGTCTTAAGAGTTGGCATTAGAAAGCACTGTTTGCAACTTTTTCAAGGAAATCAAGTGATGGGTCATTTCATGTCCTAGACTCAGTCAGCATCACCTTCTTTACTGACTGCTGCACCCAGAACTTTTTATTTACCTGACAGTCCATGGACTGTTTTTTTTTTTATTTGTCTTGTAGTGGTAAACCCAGGTATAGCTCATTTTTCAAATATTTTTTGGCTAAAACATGCTTCTCCATACACATTACACATTCTTCTATAAATTTCACCAAGTTTGCACTTTATAGCCACGAAAACTTTGATGACAGACCTCTATTCAAGCTCTGAGTTGCTGCTCGATAGCCTCAAAAGAAAAAAAGGTTTGGTTTCACATTTCAAGAATATTATTTGACAGGCATGAAGAAGACTGGAGTGCTTAGTGATTGAAATGTAACAATAACAATTACAATAAAGATGATGACACTAGTTCAAATAAATTAGGATATAATATTGCTTGATATATTTTGATAATATATATTATTGGCAATTAATATATCCCTTGATGTTATTAAGTAATATAGAGTATTTAGAAAAATCTAAGTTTATCCCATTAGATTAAATAATTGGAATTAGCATTTTATTTTTTAGGGGAAAGGATTGTTTTGTTAGGAAAAGAAATTTCTTTGAAAATATCTTGCAACCGGTTCCAAATGGTTAATCAGCACTATTTGTAAATTCATTAGTATACCTCTCATTATGGTTAATTACTTCTTTTTTTTTTGTCTGTTATGCCTAGAAGAATCCTAACCAGTAACCAAAAATAGTACAGTATCAACCATAAATAAGTACAGGCCTACCAAATTCTTATCAAAAGTTTTTCTTCTAAATCAAAGATACTAGTATTTTATTATCTCATGGAACAGTATACAACTAAAACATCAAATATGATTTCTTATTAAATTCTAATGTTCTGAAACTCTATAACAAAAAATATGAATATATAGAAATTCATAAATAAGTACAGCCTTATATATATTTATACAATTTTATCTTTGGTTAAAGAGGTGTTGAAACTTTATTTTCAGTTGTTGAGTTTGTTAATAAATAATACCTAACTGATTGAATAATGTTCAGCTGAAAATTTTTTTAAAATCTTTATATTTTTGGTTTTAGAAGAAAATTATCATTTTTATTAAGACATTTACTGGCACAGTGATTGAGTATTCACTAATGGTTTGGGAGACTGGAGTTCAATCCCAGGTTGAGTCATACCAAAGACTCAAAAAATGGTACTTGATGCCTCCTTGCTTAACACTCAGCATTATATCAAGGGTAAGCAGAGCAATCCAGGTAAAGGTGTAGTGCCTTCCCCTACACATCAGTGTAGTAGCTATTGAAAAAGGAGCCTTCAGGTAACCCGCAACTACAGTTGGACAACTTACTTATAAAAACATTGGTTGGAGTTCTGCTTATTTACCACCCTGTCGGCTGGGGCTGTAGAATATGCCAACTGCACCTCTGCAGAGGGTTAAGACTCCCCCCTAATGGGGCCACCTGTAATGCGCTAGGATGGGGTCCTGGTGGTTGAGCAGTCATTGATCCGGTGACAGAGTGGTCAATATCTTGCAACACACCATTTTGGCCCTAGCGGTCGGATAGGCCTGATCCAATCAATTTGCTGGTCATGTCAAGCCCTAGCTCCTATATGTTTTATTCTGATCATACTTTTAAATCTGCACTTGCAGCAAGTTCCCAACCATTATCTGTTAGGTGCTAGAAGGTACTGGCAGAGGGTCAATTGTGTTGAGAGAATAGGAATTTGACTTGTGCTGAGAACCTGAAATTGGCAACAGCTCGGAAACCTACCCTCAGTTCAAGTATACTAGTCTCATATCCCTATCTCAACCAAGGCAAATGGGTTTCCCCCATGGTTCATTCCCAACATGTTGGACTCCATGGTGGGTGGTGGAGCACAGGGCCAGCGAAAAATATACAGCATATATAGTGTCTTCAAATAAAAAGCTAAACGAAACCTATCAGAATTAGACTTGGAGAATGAGGCAGCAGACTTCCCCAGATTCATTGTTATTGAATCTTTGGAGGAGGTCTGCCTCACCAAATTCTCATCTTTCCTCATAGAAAAAGTTATTTCTTCAAGAGCTACTCTGAAAACTGTTAAGAAAACAAGGAATGGTAACTTGCTTGTCAAGGTGGACAGCCGGAGGCAGGCAGAAAACATTAAAGATGAAAACCTTTCGTATGACGAAATGCAGAGCCTACCCACATGAGAAACTCAACACTTCCAAAGGAGTTATCAGGAGTAGAGAGTTGGTATTGGCTACAGAAGAGGAGATGTTGGTAGCCCTGGGAAAACAGGGAGTTACAAATATAAGAAGAATATCCATCAGAAAAGGTGAAGAAGGAATCCAGACCAACACTTACATCCTGACATTTAATCAGCCCCATACTCCCAAGGAGGTGATGATCGGCTATTGTCTTGAGAGAGTTGAGCAGTACATCCCAGCTGCCCTGAAGTGCTTCAAATGCCAAAAATATGGACACCAGAGAAGCCTGTAGAGGATGACACACATGTGCCAAATGTGGTGAAAAGAACCCGGATCATGTGGAGGAAGATTGCTTGAAAGAAATTAGATGTGCCGACAAGATCATCCGGCTTATACAAGATCTTGCAATGTTTACAAAAAAGAAAAGGAAATACTTGAGGTGAAATACAAGAGGAACATGTCCTTCCTGGAAGCAATGAAAATTGTAGGAACCTACATGGGAGAAAACAGCTACGCAACTGTTGCACAGAGTGCGGATACAACCAATGAAGACAACAAATATAGAACACTCATGAAGAAATTGAAAGTGAATGATTGGCCAAAGTTTCAAGAGCACCTGAAAAAACTACCCTCGGCTGAATTTTACCAAGCACTAGCTCAGCAACAAGTCGAGAATTTGGAAAGATCTAATGTTGTAGTCCAAACAAAAACACATGGGATCTACCACTCCAACACGAACTACTCCTAAAAGTGAAAAATCTCCAGCAAAACAGGCATTACATAAGTCACCAATCCATCCACCAAAAAGTATTAAAGACAGACTAAAAACTTGTCACCCATGAGACCTGAACAACTTAAACAAAAATCACAAGCTTCCATTAGCCAGGCTATGAAAATACAGTTGAACACCAAAGTGAATAAGGAAAGACCAGGAAGCACATTCAAAATGCCCTCAAGAACAAAGTCATCTATAAGAATCAAACAGTGCAATGCTCAGGGATCAACAAAACCCCTACAAAGAACCTATAGTATAGAAATTATGGATAGTGACACAGACTGCATAGTTGCCAGCCTTTATCTTGAAGAAATAATAAATAACTACAATAGTTGAAACAATTTGACTGTGGGCAAACTTAGCAGCTCACTCACCTTCTTAAATGTTAATCTCTTACATATCATACGTATCTATTTAAATATGTGCAAACAAATGACTGATGTTAAATTGTTACTGTTACATAGCAACTCAGAAAATCATTTAACTGTGTGAAAACAAATGAGGTAAAGTAAATGGAATGATTCATATCAGATAGAAATACTTGAAATCATTTAAGTGTGAAGGAAACTGAACTCAGGTTTGTTTAAAATATTATTAGAAAAATGACCACAAACCATGTGTATTTGATATATAAATCTAGACTGAGTTTTTCATTGAACAATTTGCAATTTTTGATATGACATAAAAACAAACCATCTTATGAAGAATTGTTTTTGACACTTGAACTGAATATTTATGTTAAACAGAATTGTTTGAAATAGAACTGTTTTAACATTTTACTAAGTGTAAACAAAAACTGTACTTAGGCTAAACTTGAAATAGAACTGTTTATATGTATAAAACTGATTCAGCATTAAATAACCTAAAATGGTTGATATGCCCTGAAACCAAACCAAACCATCTATTTATTTATAAATGATACTCTCTCTCTCTGTGTGTATAAGCACATGCATGACATAATGGCTATTGTCATAAGGAAATGAACTTGAAGAGCAGAGTTCAAATCATGTATGTTTGCATTTCACTAATACCCTTAGAAAAGACATAAATCCTTTTCATCTCTCTCTAGCTATAAGTCAGGTAGAAAGAAAAACTCTGAATTCAAAACCTAAGAAATGTTATATAGAAGAATCTATGTCACATTGTTATGCCATTCTTCTGTTATCAGTTTATCCAAAAAGTATGGCTGGTCCTACAAAAGCCCTTACCACTATAAACAAATCATCTGTATAGGTAGTCCAGTAGTTCACATCTATAACTGAAATGTTGGACCATCATATATGTTGAGATCAATGAGAGAGTCCATTTTATATATATATATATATATATATGCATTTACTCAACCCCTCCACTATGAGCAAGATGTGACTCTAGTTCAATTCTTAGGTGGAGTACAGCTGATTTGAATTCAGTTTCCTTTCTCCTAGACTAGTTGCCTAACCAAGGCTGAAAAACCCAGTCTGCCCTACTATTTACCCATAGGCAGAGGAAGAAGATATGGATTCATGCTTTTCCTTAGGGTATTAGCACAAAGGGAAACACAAACACCTTTGTCCAAGATGTGAACTCAGATGGCTGATTCCATTTCCTACAACAATAACTATTACACAAAAATCACCTCTCTCTCTATATATATATATATAGACATGAGGGTAGAGTGTTTGCCAGTGATCCAAGAGACCAGGGTTCAATCCCAGATCAAGTCATACCAAAGACTCAAAAAATTAGTACTTGATACTTCCTTGCTTAACACTCAGCATTATAAGGTACAGATCAAGGGCAAGTGGAACAATTCTGGGAAAGGAGTAGCATCCTCCCCTATACCTTGGTGTAGTAGCTATTTAAAAGGAGCCTTCAGGTTGCCCAACATAATTATATATATATTATTTGTGTATAAGTGATACATTGATTTGCTCTAAGTCTTCATTTCTAAACCTTCTTTGTAGGATTTATTTTTTTAACCAATTCATTCATCTAGATTTATCCCTCTCTTAAAATAGGTTAAGACACAACAAGGATAGGCAAACACTCAGGGACAAACTTTATTAATAAAATCAACATGTACTCAATGTAATGCTGTACTTGTTTTGTGAATGAGTTAATCAAGATGAGGGAAACTATCAGAGAACCAGCAATGCAGGTTAAACTTGGGTTCGTGCCTTAGAGCAGGACTTCTCAAACTTTTTACTTGATGCACCTCTTGTAACTAAATTTTATTTCCATTCACCCTAAATAAACTAATTTAATATCAAATTACACTACTAGTGATTAATACAATTTATATGAGAAAAGAATTAGTAGATTATAAATACAAACATACTTTTAATTCTTGGATTATTTTTTTATTGGGAATGATGGGTTTGGTGTTCAGTGAGGAGATTATGAATATGAGGTTGCAGGTTTGTGAGTTTGAGCTGAAAATCACTATATTCTATGTTCAAAGTGTTTCTCTGTTTACTTTGTGAATAATGTACATAGCTAAACCCAGATTCCACCATGTAAAAACTTAGAAAAGCTAGTAAAATGGGCTCAACAGTTGCATTAAACTTGGGATATTTTGCTCTCATTTTTTGTTCATCCAGTAATATCCAATTCCTTTAAATGTGTATATAGACCTCACTTACAGACTGAAAGTCATTTCAATAAAGTCTTCCAAAGATATATCATAATCTGTAATAAAAAGGGATATTTTAGAATTCATTATTTTTATAAAATAATTTGTTTGAAATATTATTGTTTTTAAATATTTTCTTTCATGAAAATATGATTATATGCATCATTAACAACACTAAAAAGATCCAGATCTTTTTGGTCAGTCAGATAATTCATTCATTTAAATGACTTGTATGTTTTGAATGGGTTGTATCTAAACAACATATCACTAGTGGCCTATCATACCTAGTCAGATATTCTGCTTGGTGTACAATATTTAGCAACTAGTCTGCATGATCCACTGACTTTGTTCCTCTGTTATGAAGGGATTTAAAAATACAAACTACTAAATTTACCCTCTGTGGACCCTTATACTTTTATTCACGCTCTGGAGCTTACATGGACGACTTTGAGAAGCCTTGCTAACGATCACAGTAAGCAAAGGTGAAAAGATAGACTTACACCAATATATTGAGGAAAATAGAATAAGGATTTTGAATGCATTGCTACCGAGTTGTGGGTTGAATCTGTGCCTACTGATCCAAAGAATCTTCAAGGTTGCAAAGATGAAACACATCCTTTGTAGAGGAATCATTCATCCGCTCCAGGAACTCTTCTTGGACATCTTCAGGGACATCATCTGCCTTGCATATAAATGGATTCATTGTTAACAGCATTGAAATGTTAGCAATGTCCACATCAGGAAAATACCATTTGAATCCAACTTCTAAATTTTCCAATCTTGCTTCAATGGGAATAGAATGAAATAGAATTTAAATTATCCAGTTTTGTTTGATTCAATCATTCAAATTAATAGAAATAGAATTTTAGTTATCAAAATGTGTAGTAGCTACTTTATGCAAAAATTTATCACTGAGGTAAATCCCAAACTAAGTAATGCTGTTCAAAGTGTAAAATCTGGGGATCATATTTACCCAACTCCTCTTCTGTAGACAGGATTGACACATGGTCAATTTTTAAATTTAGTACATCTGGTTTGAATTCAGTTTTCCTTCTGCTAAACTGTTTCCAGTACCATGTCTAAAGATCCCAGTTTGCAATATTATTTAGCTATAAGTAGGTGAGGAGGAATGGATTTATTACCTTTCTCAAGGGCATTAGTGCAAAGTGAAATGCAAACAGCTTCATCAAGGAAATGGATTCATCAACCAAAGTTCAAATCCTGGATGAATTTGTTTGCATTTCACTTTGCACTAATGCCTTTGAGAAAGGTATGAATGCATCTCTCCTCTCTCAGCTATGAGTAAATAATGGAGTAAACTAGGATCTTTAGCCTTGATACTGGAACCAGTACTGAATTCTGGTCACTGAGCCTATTTCCAGTAATGATAATCATTATACCACCTACATCTTCTTTTGAATCTAGAGTCTGTGTAACTGTCTAAATAATAAAGTTAAACCAATATCTGTCTATTATGTTCATTATTTACATTTTTCGGACTATTGTCCTCATCTTTGTCACCATGTTTATCACAATGTTTCAGCCATTGTACGCTCCGGCCTTCTTCAGGTGGTTGGAATGTCAAACCTAACCCTTTATTTCACTTACTGGGGTAGACTGTTCTAGTTCCACGAGCCATGTGTAAAAATGGTTGCTGAAGACATTAGGTTTCTAATACCCAGAAATTTATACACAGATGTCCTCAAGGACCCATGGCACAGTGAATAAAGGCATTGGTTAGATCCAGTGACATACCCAATACCTGGTGAAGGCTGTGGAGAACTTTCAGAGGGGAAATTAACAGGAGATAACTGATAACTGACATCCATTAAACATGGCTAGTGGAACTAGAACAGTCTACCCCAGTAAGCGAAATAAAGGGTTAAGTTTGACATTCCAACCACCTGAAGAAGGCCACAGCGTACAACAGTCAAAACATGATAAACATGACAACAAAAAATGTAAATAAAGTTAAACTAAATGCACATTTTACATAAAGAATTATCAAGGATAAGCACCAAATTGCTCAGTATTCCCATTAGGTGTCACACAAAGGAAAGGATTACCTATTAATATTGCCCAGTCAGCTGGGGTTGTAGAATACACCGACTACATCTCTACAGAGGAGTAAGATCCCCTAACAAGTGTCCTGGATATGACACTAAACAATCTGATAGTGAGGTTCCAGTAAGCTTTGGGGAATGCAGAGTACTCCTTCATTGCCATCACTCCCAGGTCCACTCTGGCCTGGAGTAGTAGCACCTGATAGGGTCCTGTCTACGGGTAAATAGAACTAAGCCATCACTTCGAGAGTTTACTGTTTTGACATCTAAAATGCGTACTTATGCTAAACTGAATTATCTGAAATAAAACTGTTTTTTACATTTAACTCTGTATATTGCCTAGTTGGCTGGGACTGTAGAATACACTGACTGCACCTCTACAGAGGGTTAAGACCCCCACCCAACAAGTGTCCTGGATAGGACAAACAATCTGATGGTGAGGTTCCAGTGATGCTAAAGCTTTGGGTAATGTGGAGCACCCCTTCATTGCCATCACTTCCAGGTTCACTCTAGACCAGAGTGGTCACACCTGATAGGGCCTTATCTATGGGTCAAATAGAACTAAACTGCATATTTACACTAAACTGAATTACTTGAAATAGAGCAGTTTTGACATTTAACTGTGTGTGGACAAAAACTATACTTATACTAAACTTAATTGTTCAAATTAGAACTGTTTAACTAAACTGAATAGCTTAAAATAGAAATGTTTTTGACAAT
The DNA here is from genome assembly GCA_963585895.1 of Sepioteuthis lessoniana. NCBI lineage: Eukaryota > Metazoa > Mollusca > Cephalopoda > Myopsida > Loliginidae > Sepioteuthis > Sepioteuthis lessoniana. Next base: position 83,168 of record CAUZXS010002490.1, on the reverse strand, counting down.
TAAACTGTGTACTGATGCTAAACTGAATTGTTTGAAATAGAACTGATTATATGTGTAAAATAGATTTGGCATAAAATAACCTATAAAGGTTGATATACCATAAAACCAACCAACCATTACCTATTTACTAGGTGAAAATTACTATGATATTTGTAGTATGACAAGTTAAATTTATTTTGTATATATTAGTGTGTATTTTTTAATCAACTGAGATTTCATGGGGAACATCTGAAAAGCTTCTATATGTTTTCTATTCATCTTCATTCTCCTGAAAACTTTATAATATTGGTGGTCAGGTTCTCTTCTACTTTGCATTTTGAAGCATAATACCTGACAACTGATGGACATCTACTTCTTAGTTTTATTTAGGAACAAATCACCACCCTTACAATGCTCAAGTCAATTTTGGGCAGTACAATCAGTTATTGTTTAATTTCTTTCCACATCCAAAATTCATCAAGCATATTCAACATGTTTGAAGCTCAGTTTAAAATAATGTCACAGAATTACTAGAATCTCAATACATGTATCTGGCATTATAACATCTAAAGCAAAAGGTACAGCCAAATAGTGATATACATGAGGAGTGCTCTGGAAGTAAAGCCTCCAATTCATTTTGATGGAAACTACAGCAGATACAGGGAGTACAATGATACTGCTGAATAGAGCAAGTTTTCAGCTACAAAACACTATTTTTTCACATAGTCACCACTATTGTCTATGCAATTTTGCCAATGAAATTTGATATAGCAAACCTTCCCTAGAACTCTGTTTAAATGAAATATCCAGAGTTCAGTAGATATTTATATCATAAAAATTTGATTTTTGTATCTTAAAGCAAAATGGCAGATTGTAGCATGATTTTTGTTTGTACAATAATGTTAGAGTGCTCTAATTTAGAGAATAAAGCAATTTTCAATCCATTTTGCAACTTAACAATATAGGATCTACATCTGAACTCACTTCATTCATTATAATGTTTCAAGGTAGGTAATTATTAAATGTCAGTTAGAAAGTACTTTGTTATTTATATAGTATAATCATTCATTTATTTGCAATTAATTGTTACTATTCTCTCATAATAGTTGTTACATCTTTGTATAGATTTCATACGCTGAATGTAACCATTATTACAGGACTGAGGTAGTATAATATAAATTCTAAAATAGAACATAACATTAATTTCAATGGCAGATAAAAAAAATTTTAATCAAGTACTAAGTAAAACAAACTTTAAGTAAAATTTAATTGATTTTGTATAATTATAAAACTAATACAAAATAAACTATAAATCCAAGCTTCCTATATAAAGAATTTAATTTTCTTGGAACAAATCATTACAAAAGGTATAAAATAGGTGAACGACTTCACTAATTTGTTATTCATTGAAGTTCTTTGATTTTGAAAAAGGAACAAATCACTATTATATGTGCTACTTTTTCACTTTAAATTCAAATGGGATAATAATTGAAATTGTTTGTTGATTCTATAAGCCTAAAACTCAGTTGTAATCCAGTTTGTGTAATATACCTTTTTAGCTGCTAATTTTCATTCTAGTTGCAAAATTATATATATGTTATATGCACTACAAATGTGTTATATAGTCAAAGTAATTAATAAAGGTGGGACTAGCAAATATATTTTTATATATATATATATATATATATACACTTGGATGATGAAATTTGATCATATAAGCAATAAATAAAAATAATTTTGTATATTAAAAAAAGATTTTGCATTGGCAAAAATTATATTATGCTTCAGCAATTCTTTGAAATTTAGAGCAAACTAGGCTATTTAGCCTTGGTAATGCAACCAGTCTAAGAGAAGGAAAAATTCTGAATCCAAAACCAGTGGGTGTGAGGGTAGCAACTCCACTCCCTCACTATTATGATGTGGCTGCTGCCCTATACTCTTCAAGGATTCTGTATGATTCAGTTGCAATTCTGTGAAATTAAGGTTTATAGATTTAACCCTTTCATTGTCATGTACAACTATAGTCAAATTGCTAAACCAATTTAATGTTTGATTATAGTCAATTTTCATACAACATTCTATTTGCTGGTCTATATTTTCCAACCAGTTGAGGAACCCCAAATGTGATTTTTGTTTTGATAGTGCATTGATATAGATTATTTTTAGACAATAGTGGTGACAATATGAAAAAATAGTTTTTGTTGTTGTTTTTTTTTTGCGGGAGAGGGATGCAATACAAAGAACTACAAAATAATTGGAAAAAGTGGTAATAATAGGGTTAATAAAATTCTCTCATTCTAATATTACCATGTTATAAATAAGTATTAAAGATTTCCTGATATTAAAAATATTTTTTTGTTCTACAATATAGTAATATTCAAACGTTGGTAAGAATTCTTAATGATCTAAATGACATCTTTTTCAAAGAAAGAAAAAAAAACATTTGAATACAGTGTGACCAATACTTAGTTCTTTTTATTTATTTGCAAAGTATTGATCTAAATCAAAAACTGCATGTATTTTCAATACAATTCTGTAAAAAAGCAAAACCTTTTGTAGTTCTTGATTTTTTTTTTTCTTAATATCTAAATATTTTCCAATTATTCCTACTAATCAAAACTGTTCTAATATGTTTTGATATTCTCTCATCATCATCATCATAATAATAGTAACTCTATGTGTGTGTGTGTGTGTGTGTAGTCAGAAAATAAAATTACAACACATTGAAAGATAATGTCAATTTTAACGAGTATAGTGTGTGTATATTGATACACATCTTATTTTGGAACCTGTATAGTATTGATATGTATATGTGATTCTTTACTGTAATCCAGATATATATTTAGATTTAATCTTGAATAAATTGAAATGCATATTCAGAGTATTACAATTATATAGGTAAAAGTTTTCATTGAAAAAAAAAATGTTTTTAACTCTGTATTTTGTCTTTAGTTAAGAAAAGAAAAAAGCACTGTAAATTTTTGAATACACCTAATATGAATATTTATTCTTGTAGACATATTGTAGATATGTTTTGTTTAAGATACCAGACAAATTATACCTGTTAAGTTTTTTTAATTAGTTTTTCTTGTTGGCAAACAAAATGTCTCAATACAAGTTCAAAAGTAAGAACTGTACAAAGTCAATGAGTTTATTAATTTGGCTACTTTCAACAGATATTGGTCAGTGTCAAGAACAAGTCAATCATGTTTCGTAACCACTTATCAAAGATAGATAACAAATGAATAAATTAGTAAAAAACATGAAAAATATATGAGGCAAGACTAATTACTAATGGATAAAAATCCTTGGATTTTTATGGAACTTCACAATGGACACTGACAATTTCACAGTAAATACACCAGAAAATACATGGTCAAAATATTGTGAACCAAAAAAACAGTTCAGGGAAAATAGTTCTTCTAATAGTAATTTTTTAAAAAATGAATTACAAATAAAGAAGTTGGAATTACTCTAATTGATATATTTATGGACTTTGGACAGTTCTTACACACTTTCAATCCCCCTTGCCAACAGGAAAAAATTCTAAATTACCTGTTATTTTTAACAAAACATCTCTAAGAGAGAAATTGTCACCAAAATATAATCTATTTAAATGTCTCTATATTTCTGTATGTTAAATTGATTAAAAAAAAAAAACTTTTTAAATTTTTGCTTGCACTGTATTATGCTCTTCAAGTTTTATAGAAGTTTCCTAGCTATGAATGATTATAATCTTTCTGCTTTTATTTAACATGTGTCTCCTACTTGACTTTTATTTACTAATATTGTTTTACATTCCTTGACAAAGCCTCTTACATTTTGCATTCTAAAGATGCACCATACCTGCTGGATTTGTACCAGTGGAAATAGTTTTAAATGACAAAAGAATAAAACTATAGAGTTATTGAAGAATCTACTAAACTCCTCCAAGATCTACTCAGTTAGGGAGTTCAACACAAAAGAGTCCATACGACAAACTGGACCCATGAAAGCAGCTAAAAAACACAAATAAGTAGAACCAAGAAAATTTTGTATAAGAGATTACACACAATAATTAAACAAGTTTCCTTCATGTGTCTACTTCTTCCTGGCTAATTGGCAAATTAATTTAATTAGGCTTTTAATTTAAGTAAATTAAGAGTTTTAAATCAAAGTTACTTTATGAATTAGTTAAGAATATATAATTTATCAAGTTTTATCATTAAAACTTAAACATGTTTATCATTTAATGATTTTGATAGATACTTTTAATTCTACCTCTTTCCTATAATAGCTTTTACAATTGCATGTAAATTTTATGCACTAAATGTAACTACTATTATGGGACAGAGTTTATATCTTCATTTAAGATTTATTTTTTCACTAAAAATTGTTTTATGTACTCAGCTGATAAAAAGCAAATGAGAAAAATGTACAACTTTTAAAAAACTTATTTTTTTCAAAATTTCTTTCTCATTTAAACCCATTTCTTAAATCCTAAATAGAAAAATGACAAAAGCTGCTTTTCAAAAAACTGTGTTGGCTTATGATTTCCTTTTTTGAACTCCTTAACTTGGTTGCTTTTTTGCTCAAAATTGCAATTGGGTTTAGATTGGAAATGTAAACCGACACTCTCCTCTGTCTATTTTCTAAAGGTTGTTTTGAGCAGGAGGTTTATCAACATTAAGTAGTCCTGACTGACCAATGTGGGTTTGGTTCAAGAATGGAGATTAACAAGTTGCTCACAAGAGTAAGTAATGTCCATAGAGGAAAGACAGAACATGTCTCCATTTTTGTCTGATACTCAAAGGATGTTAAATCTGTAGTTTGTCAAACAGGATAATTTCCAATTCGATTGATGGACATGCTGCATTCATTTAATGTCTTCAAAGATATGCATGTAATGTCCATCTGTGATTTGTTTGTTTTTGTTTTTTATATCTTTTTCCTTCTTTTTTTCCTCTTGCTTTTAAAGAGTAAAAAAAAAGAAAAAGGATAAAACATATTTCTTGAGATATCTATTTCATATTTCAAAGGTTGTTATTTTTTCTAGTTATCCTTGCTCAATGCAAAAACCTTCACACATTTTCCCTCCCTCAGAACCTATAAATCCCTAATTCACTTTCATTTGCATGTTGCATCTTATATTAATTCTCCTTTTTTGCCATGTAATCTGCACTTTTACAAACTTCAAATGTGAAATTGATATCTCAAAATCTTGTCATAATATGCCTTCATTTTTTTTATTCTTTCTTTGCATTCATTCTTTTTTATATTTCTTTGCCTTCATATTAATTACATTTTATCTTTAAATTATTGCCTATAACTTTTTCAAATTGATTTTATTGCTTTTTTTTTTCAAAAAAAGGTAATAAATTTAACAGAAATAAAAACAATTTTATTTATGTAGTAAACTATCTTAAACAAGCAATTTATGAGTTTTTGTTCAGTTTATCATAGATAAAAAAAAACTAAAGGGAAAAATGAAAACCTTTTCTTTTTCATCTACTTTATTCCAAGCATTCAAATTTTTATTTTGTGTAAATAAAAATACTGCATTATCTAAATGACAATTTAAACCTTCTCTTAAAAAATATATCTATTTAGATATTTATTAGATATTCTTATAAGTATAAAGGAAAATTTTGAGTGTATCACACATGAATAAATGAATAAATACAAACTTTTACATTTTTCTGTCTAAAGTTATGTTATAAGGGTCAGCTGAAAAGTTTATATACTGACTAAGATACACTCATGAAATGTGACCAAATGTGGTTTTTAAACACCGTTGCAGTGTTTGGATTCCAAAAAATGTCATCAACAGTCATCATCATATGAACTTTTCAGCCTATGCTCATATCCTATAAAAAATTCTGATTGTATCTCACATGAATGAAATACAAACCCTATACGTATTTTATCCATCTATACTATAAGAAATTATTAAATTCATATTAGAGAGGTGCATTTTGATACTTATGTTATTGATATTTATGGGTTTATTTGGGTCAATATTTTTATTTTCAGTTTTCAAAGAGTAATTATAGTAGAAGGATAATTATTTTGAATAAAAAATAAAATGACATCCAATAACAACATTGATAATGATAACACACTTGTGAATCTTGATAATGGTGATACACTTATGAATAAGAGAAACAAATCAATTGTAATGAGGTACTACTCTAAAATTTAATCAATGCCTGCAAACCAAATGTATAACAGATATTTACCTATACTCTTTTTGAACAACAACCTAGTTTTCACTATTTCCTTCAAAGTTCTGCATTAAAGTTAATTGGGAAAACTAAGTGTTGAAGCAAGTAACTTTTTTCCTGGACAAATTCTCTGAAATTTTGCATATATGTATACTCTATTCTATGTAAGATTTTGTAGAAAACCATTTCCTATACAAAGCAGTTCTTTCTCCTTGGCTCATTATCCAGAATTGTATGCAGAACAAGGCAATTAAGCTAATCAGTAACTCTTCTTTAATTAACCATCTTCAATCACTGGCATATTGTATTTATGATGTTATCTTGTTGACTTATAATTGCTATTATTAGTAAAGGGTGCATTCTAAAGAAATCTCAGCCTACTTGCATGCCCTGCCTTTCATATTTACATTATTACATTCTATAATCATTATAGCATTAATGCTCCAAAGATTACAAGATGTCTGACATTATTTTTTTTATTGCACTCACTACAAATTTATTAAAACTAAAGTAGGACCTCATTATTTTTAGTAGATGTGTTCCAAGACCTGATTAAGAAATTGTTTGTAATTAAAATCATAATTTTTTTCTAAAGTTTTTTTTTTTGTTCTTTTGCCTATATTAATAAAAAGAAAAATTATAAAAAATGAAATAAGGAAAAAAAAGTTATGTTCAAGTTAACACTGCAGCAATAGGCTAAAGGGGGTGCAACTCTTTCCCTACATCCCAATGAGAAATATATCTGACTTATTCTGCAAATCAACTGTAAAAATTAAACTACTCAGTTGTCAATGAAGAAAGAAAATTTAAATTTATATTATGTCTTTTTCCTTTTTTCTTAACTTATTTGAAATTAGGTTTGAACATGAAAGTTTTGTTGATTGAACCAATAACAAATTAGTGAAACTGAGGATTTGGAACAACTACTCTATTTTTTTAGTCTGCTTTTCAATTATCTACAAACAAAAATTTTCCTGATCTTAGCTTGTATTCATTAAAACAAAGAGCTTAATGAAATCAATATTTTTTTTTCCATATATTTTCATGGTGCTGACATGGTGGGTGAAGTAGTTTTATATTTTCCATCAGTTTCAGTAGTTAATGTTCAAGGTCTGGTAAATGAATGTATTCCAAATACAGTTTTTAATCCAAATTGATAATACCTGTTGGGGTTCCATTTATAGGTCAAACAGATCTGTTTAGAAATTATTTATATTTGATGAGATTGTGTGCAAAAAAAGAAAACTCTTAAGAAACAACTACACAAAAAATGTAAATATAAATGTAGAATGAACTCAATTCCTTAGCCTCTAGGCATAAAATAACCCTGGATGGCATAAAACCAATCAATCATAAAAACTGGATAAAGAAGAGACATTACATCTTTAAAATGAAATGATTATTTGGGTTGGGATGATTTATTATAAATATATCTGCATGATAGCAGATATTTAAAGGAATCTAATTTACTGAGATCTTGAATTAAGATTTCAATTTATGCTATATTGCCTTTTAGATATTGCATGTTTAGATTCGATAGCTTTATATTCTGATTCATCAGTAGAATTCTTCGTGGCTATAACCTGCTTCTTTTTTTTTTTTTTTTTTTTTTTCATATCCCGTCTTTTAAAAGAAAATTTTCTTTCTATTTCAAAAAGAGCACACTTACATTCTTATAAATATACAAATCCAGAAATTTGACTTACTTATATTATCACCACTTTTCTGAGTATACTTCAGAACTTTGGCTTAGGTTTGGTAAGAGATGAAGAATAATAGACTTCATTGGCAGAGTATTTCAGTTCAGTTTTCCTTCTCATAGACTGGTTGCCATGCCAAGGTTAAAGAGCCTAGTCTGCCCTACTATTTACCCATAGCTGAAGGGAGAATAATTGGATGCATACTTTTCCCAAGGTTATTATTGCTATGTGAAATGTAAACAGTCTTGTCCAGGATTTGAACCCGGGTCATTGTGCCCATTTCCTATGATGATAACCATTATACCACAAGTGCCTATATATATATATATATATACTGAATCAATACTTTATTGCTGAAAAGGACTATACAAAGAGGCTGCATCTTAATCTTACATTCCCACAATGTGATAGAAAACCAACAAAGTTGGATTATATTCTAAAATATTGCTGGAGTGCTCTGGATTAGCACTAATGATGTTTTAGCCCTGAAACCCTGTCTAATCCTGGAGTCATCATCTAATATATATCTACATACACATGCACACCTATGTGTTCAGTTAAAAAAGTGATGTGCTAGACTATCTACACAGGTGATTTGCTTATACTGGTAAATCCCTGTGTAGAACCAGTCACACTTTTTAGATAAACTGATAACAGAAGAATAATGCAACAATTTCCTCAGATTCACCTGAACAACATTCCTCAGGTTTTAAATTCTGAATTTTTGCTTCCAAGGCTTGAGAACCCTATAGAAGTCAAGATTAACAGTATCCTGTTGTCTCTGGGAGACACTAGAATATTTATAGGGGACACCCCGCAGTCAATTTTATAAAAAATAAAGGATGAAAAAATTTTGCAGATTTTTTCATAATTTTCTGGTAATTTTGTTTTATTTATATAAATCTTTGAAAAAGTAATAATGTTATAGAGGCTGCATCATTTTTTTTATTTTGCCTTGGACTATTGTTAAGCTTTTACATGAACTAGTATAAAATCATAATCAAGTTTTATTTCATTTTTATGCTCTGTACTTTTCATATCATCAATTAAAAGTTTTATCATTGTTTTGAACTTACTTCAGTGACTTGAAATTTGCCTTTATTTCACAAAAATTGAAACCTGTCTTTTTTTCTTCTTTTTAAAATAAAAACCCTGCTTATTCAATTGACATTTCATTGTTTCTTAAACAAAAAACATGGAGACAACAATTTCAAGACTAAACACACCAAAATAGATATTATTTGTTTCCAAAATGTTTTAATGGTGTTTTGATTATGCTACTAACAACAGTAGCTGATAACAAAGTAAAAAAAGAACACTGACTTTTGGACTGATTAAAATTGTTTTGGGACTGTTAAAATTGTTTTTTAGAGATAGTTCTGGAACAGTGATGAAAAAAACTAGTCTGGAGCCAGTCTGCCTTACTATTTTACCCATTGCTTTGGAGAGAACAGTTGGATTCATGCCTTTCCCAAGGGCATTAGTATGAAGCAAAACACAGTCTCATCTAGAATTTGAAATCAGGTCACCAATTCTGTTTCTTACAACAATAACCAATAAACCTTCCTAGGGCATTAGCATAAAGTGAATGCAAACAAGTGTAACTTGAACTTGGTTTCCAATTTTCATGTTGCTAACCTGTATATTAGATAAATTACTACAGGGATCATCTGCCCATACCTTTTTATTATTTAACCTCATTTCTTGAGTTATAATGTTCTCTAATTATACCAGAATTATACATCTAGGTGATGTGATATCAATAAATTAACTGTCAGGAGAGGAAGTAGAGTGAATATTTGGAATTGATTTTTCCAAGAACATGCACTTCCATTCCCTCTCAGATTTTTGCTGGAGATTTATTAGACATGAACTTTGCAGTCGAAGACTCTGAACTTTGTAATTGACAGTCCCTTTTTCTCGACTCCCACTTACCATAGTTATTAGACAGGCTTTTTCCTTTTTTCTTTAATTATTCTAAACAGTCGATAAAAGATTTGGGTTGCTGACCTTCGAACCAAATGAATAAAGTGGTATCATAATTCTGCTTAAAACTATTTCTATACAAAAAAAAAAACTGCATTGAAATTTTTACATCTGTTTGTGTTAAATTTGCTTATTCTCCTTAATGTGAGCAATATGTCTATGAACATAACTTGATTGTTCTCTTTCTCGCTATGTTATTTAGTAAGCTTATCTTAACTGTGGCACAAGATCAGAAGTATGGGCCACCCAGTGAGAACTGAAACCATGAGAAATGGTCTGCTAGACCAACTTGCTAACCATTAGACCAAAAAGCTTCTTTTTTTCTTTTTCAATTTCTTCATCTTGACACTAGTTATTTACAAAGCTTAATTTACTCTAGGCACCTGGCCAGAAGTATGCTGTATCAAGTGAGAATTGAACTCAGTAATAGTGGTCTGCTAGCCTAGCTCACAAACCATTATCCCATGGTGATCATGTATTTACTAAGCTTATCTTAGTTTGAGCACAAGACCAGAAGCACGTAGCACCCATTGAACTCGCTAGTAGTGGTGTGATAAGGCTAACTCAATATCCATTATCAAAAATATGTCATTTTGAGCTCTTCAAGTCCAAGGGCAGTAAATATATCATTGGTCCTTACATACATGTCACTCTTCATCCATTATTCATATCCTGATCTTTACTCATTCCACACTTTCCAGTCATTCTCCCTTTTTATTTATAGAATCTTATCAATATTTCATCATCAGGGCCAGTTTTAAGTCAATTTGACATATTTGTTCAAATTGGGCCCTGCACTCATATAAAAAAACATTTTATAACTAAAACTGATTAAAACATACCTACAGTCAGCAATTTCATTAAAGAAGCTAAATAATTTGGCAATGCTATCTACAGAAAATGACACTAAAAATACTATTGACTTTGAAATGATTTTGGAGAATAGAAGGCTCCACTAACAATTTTTTGATTGAACTTCCTAATGTGCTTGACCTGATCCTCTTAACCTTTTGCTAAGAAGTGAACAGTTTGATTTTGTTGGACAAATCTTAGTTTTAAAAAAAAGATAACATTGTGTAACATTTAATGACCCAGAAAATAGTAACAGTAAACCAAGTTCAAATTCTAGTTTAAGCTGCAAGTGTGCACTTTGAAATAAGGCCTTCATGAAAAGTATAAACTGATTTATTCTTGCTTGCCACCTACCAAGTTGCCAGATATTTGGATAAAAGTTTCACCACTAGCATGTCACAGTGTTTGATAGAGAAAAGTAGAGTCCCTTCAGTGATTCCTCACTACTTATATATTAGTAGCATAATGGTTATCATACGAAATAGAATCCATGAATCAAGTTCAAATCCTGTAGAGGACTTTTTGCAGTTCAATTTGTATTAATCCCTTGGGAAAGGCATGAATTCATCAGTTCTTTCCCCAACTATGAGTTAAATAGTGGGCAGACTAGATTCTTTAGCCTGGGTTAGGCAACCAGTCTAAAAATAGAAAAACTCTGAATTCAAACTAGCTTTTCTCTGCTTAAAGATTGATCTTGTTTAGCATCATGCACATGGTGGTGTGGTTGTTGGGGGGCAAATACACACTTATATATTAGTATCATGTAATCCCTTACTACCTATCTCATTTTACTCATAGACTTAGGTGAACATCACCAAGTAACACCCTGTGTTTTGCAGAGGACATTTGATTATAAGAACTAATGAGTTAAAGTAAAAGGTAATTCCAAAATTAAATAAAGATAAAATAATTTCTTTTTAATTGTTATTTATGCTAATTGCACATTTCAGACTGTTGTCCTTATCTTGGTTATTATATTAGCTGCTGTATCCTCAGGCTTTCTTCAATTGTCTTTAGTTATAGTAAACTTCTGGGCATTTTGAACCAAACCCTTTATCCATGTGAGTAGACTGTTCTCATTCCACTGTCCATATCTTTGGATATCAGCTAATTCTTTTTCTTAGTTATTACATTCTTGTAGGGATTGGCTTCAATTTTGATGAAACACAATTGAAAAAATCTCTTTTAGGTGGCTTTTGAAGTTTTTAATTTTTTTTTTCCGTTAACAGTTCTGTATAAGGCTACTGATACAATATAACTCATGAGTTGATGAGACTAAAGTGTATCCTAGTCAAGACATTCTGAATATATTGTCATTTACTTAGATTAGCTCAAGGCCAGAAGTATGAGGCACCCAGTAAGAATTGAACTAACAATAGCTTACTAAGTTAGCTTGCTAATCATTATACCATATGAGCAGCTCAAGTTGTCATTTACTAAGTGTTGTGGGAACCTTGCCCATCTCACTATAATGAACTCTTCTCACCGTTATTAGTACAGAGATTTCACTACCAGAAGGGCAGATCACTCTCAGTGTTATACGAACAGTACGAGACTTCTTACCTTTTCTATGTAAATCTATCTTTCTTGTGTCATATAATCTATTATCTAATATCTGTGTTTGTGTTTTCATTAGTGACCCTTTCCAGGGCCACAACACTAAGCTTAGTTTAGGTCAAAATCAGAAGTATAGGTCACCCATTGAAAATCAAACTTATTAACAATGGCCTGCTAACTAAGCTTGCCAACCATTACATTACGCTAGGTGTCCAAGTAGTCTTTTACTTAGCTTAATATAAAATCAGAAATATGAGGTACCCAGTGAGAATCGAACTCATTAATATTTTGTTGACATCACTTCCAGCTCCCCTCTGGCCCAGAGTGGTAGCACCTGGTAGGGTCCTATCTATGGGTCAAATAGAAGTGTTTCACATTTAAACTGAGTGCAAACAAATGACTTGTGCTCAATTGAATTGTTTGAAATAGAACTGTTTGATCATTTAACTGTGAGTAAACAAATGACTGATGTTTAATTGAATTGTTAGTGATACATAGCAATACTTGGAGTCATTCAACTGCATGCAAATGAACAAGTAACCTGCACATTATTATAATTAGTGTTAAATAGCAATACTTGTTACCACTTCACTGTGTGCAAACAAATGACGACTGATGCTACATTGTTACTGTTACATAGCAATATTTGAAACCATTTAACTGTGCGCAAACAAATGGTTAATAGTAAACAGCAATATTCATATGAGATAGAAATACTTGAAACCATTTAACTGTGTACAAAAGAATGAGTTGAGGTTCATTTAAAAATGTATCAAGAAAATAAGTTTACAAATCATATATTTAATGTATATGTAAAAAAAGGATTTAGCATTAAATAACCAACAATGGTTGATGTGCCATAAAACCCAACCAAACCAATCATTAATAATGGCCTGTTAGTCTAACATGCTAACTATTATACTATACAAGGTACCTAAATATTTGACCAAAAAGTTTCTTGAGTCAAGATAAAAAGTAGTTTGTTTTGGGGGTTTTTTTTACAATAACTTTATTTAACAAGATATTTACCTTCATCTTCTACCATCTTTCAGCCAATTTCATCATTCCCTCCTTCCAGGATTTTTTTAGCTAATAAAAAAATGGAACAAAATTATCAGGTTACCCAATACACTGACCATTTTTATTGAGTAAATTTGAAATATCGCTCTTAACACAGTCCTCTCAGATTTGGTTGTACATTAAGCAAGAATCAGTTCATAAAATATAAGATGGTTGATAAGTTCAGTTCTTAAATATTGATTTTAGGATGAGAAAATCTCCTTTTTTGCTGAAAGTGATCATTGATGTTAACTGGCAAATATAAATATTCTTGCCAATAACCTTTACTCAACATTACTGACATTCCCAAGAAAGACAGAAAGAAAAAAATCACAGTTATTGTAAAAGGCTGTCATCCATCAAGTGTGAATATATACACTGTCAGTCAATCACTTATGACTTATTAAAAAAAATCTTTATAGTATCAATTCTTTTCATGTCTTCTCTTATCCAAATTCTTTTCATGATATTTGATTCTCTAGATTTAGTGACTGTTGCATGGCACTTTTATCTTATCTTTTTTGTCACCATAAAAATCAATGATAGGAAGATTTAGTCAAAGAAAATTGAGTCATAAAAAGTTTGTAAAATGATAACTACCATTGATACCTTACATACATTTGTTTTTACTTTTAAAGTAGCTTTACATATGATTAGTTATTGGGTACCATTGTTACAGAAGTCCATAATGATATTGAGACTTCTATTTAGGAAAGAGTAAAGAATTCTAAATATTTCATAGTTATCAATAAATTGGATTATTGAAAAATGTTTAACTCAAATTTAAACACCACAAAATACCATTCATTTCTATTTTTTAAAAGCAAGTTGTAACTAAGCATTTCAAACTTTCAATGTTTTAAACACAACCAGAATTTTCCTGATTAAAGAGTGCCTTCATTGGTTATCCATGTTTTGGTTGTGAAAGAGAGCGCATTATAATTTAATCTATGATCTCACACTCCTAATATAGAGGAACTGAAAGTGCATATTCTGCATGTAATGTTGGAATTTAAGAATAACAAAAACACTTAAGAAAATTTGTAGTGTTTATAGCTAAAGTGTCGTTACTAACCACCAAGTCTGAAACAGGTTTTCAAAGTTTCATTTTGGTAATATGTCATTGAGAGATGAACCCAGACCAGGATGCTCATTAGATCTTGATCAAGATGCTTTATTTCTCAACCCCTCTGTTCGGGCAGGATATAACACAAGGTCAATTTTTAAGCAGAGTTTAACAGGTTTGAATTCAGAGTTTTCCTTCTCCTAGACTAGTTGCCTCATCAAGGCTGAAGAACCCAGTCTGCCCTACTATTTACCCATAGCTGGAGGGAGAATAACTGGATTCATACCTTTCCCAAGGATATTAGTGCTATGCGAAATGCAATCAGTCTTGTCCAGGATTTGGACTTGTGTTGCCATGTCCATTTTCTTCGACGATAACCATTACACCACGGGCACCTCCTTTAAGAAAATGCAATCCACACAAAAATACACAAGAATTAGTGCTTGACCTCAACACTTCACAATCCACAACCTGTCAGCACTTAAAAAAAAATAGGAAAAGTAAGCAAGCTAGGTATTTGGATTCTTCATACTTTTAGTAAGAAGAATAAAGATTGCATATCCATAGCAACAAGTCTTCTTTCAATGAAGAGAAATGACTTGTTTCTCAAGAACATCATTACAGTTGATGAAAAATGGGTCTTTTATGACAAGACAGTGGATTGACAAAGATGATTCTCCACAGCATACACCAAAGGTAGAGCTTCACTGAAGAAAAGTTATACTGTGTGTATGGTGGGATCACTGCGGTATTATTCATTTTGGGTTTTTAAACCACAGAGACACTCAATGCAGGTTTATACTCTTAACAGCTGCAACATATGCATGAAAATCTAAGAAAATCTCCCACTTTCATCAATAGGAGAAATGTTGTGCTTCTCCATGATAATACTTGGTCACAATCAATTCATTAGAAGAGCTATATAATATATATTACAAGCTGCATTGATTAAAAAGATATTTTGACCGTTCAATTCTCTATGACCATGTAAATGTGTTCAGTGCAGTTTTATTATGGATTTTATTCTGTTTATTGTCTATTGTTCTGGACATAGTCACTTTAACCAAATATTTCACTTTGGTCAAAGTGATTCTTCCCCCTTTAACTCACTTTAGTTCACGGTTTCTTTACTGTTTTTCCTCCTTCATATTTTTTCTTTGTTTTTGTGTGTGTGACTTGATATTTACTATCACATTCTTTGCTCTGCTAAAGGATTTTCAACTTGATTTATTGTGTAATATTAATGGCACTAACACTTCCCACTTTGAGCTTAGCAAATTGAAACATTAAAAAGCAATGCAAATTGGTGTACTGCAATAACATTATCCTGAAAAAAAAACATGAAATTTGTTTGGTTTAAATATATAAATATCTTCCAGGACATATGTAAATTAATTCCAATTTCCATCAAATTGAGTTGATATACAACTAAAATAAAATGACTTTGCATTCTGAGATATAATTATTTGTTTTCTGGAAACAAAAAAATGACTTACAGGATAATGATGTTGATAAAAGTAAATAATCTTGAATGATCCATCTACTAACAATCAGTCACAAAAGTTAATCTCACTAAAGAGTAATGACAAATTATGGTATAACATGAGGCATTATTTGTCAGCAAACATGGCTTGGGTTACCATCACTATAAAATTTCTCATTATTCAGGTGGTTAATTCTATGCAAAAAGCTAAAATTTCAGCATCAAACTTGAAAGAAATTTAGACCATAGATTAATATTAATACAAGTGAAGCTCCATACATAAATGATCCTGTCATTTTGTCAGGAATTATACTAGTGTTAAAATAAAAACCTAGGTGAATGAACTCTCTGTCCATGCTACCCAGTGTCAAAATCTTTACATTGTCAACATTCAATCTGTTATAGTTAAGCTGATTCCCCAAGAAAGTTTCTAACAATGTCTGTGTGTACTAATTAAATATTAATTTAAGCAAGGAAGGCTAAATTTGGCGAGTGCTTTGTGAGAGTTAACAGGAAACTGTCCTCTTGCTGAGTACTGACAACTGTTTGCTTTATTTATATCAAGTATATATAATCCAAAGTTTTATTTTTACAAATCAGCTGATAAAGATATTGTTTTTCATTCAAAACTGAAAAACAAACATAGATCTATGTCATAATGATTTGGTTTTTGCTTGTAGTCATTTGCTAAACTTGACTTAGTTTAGCATAAGGCCAGAAGTATGTGGCACTTAATGAAAATTAAACTCTCTAACAGTGATCTGCTAGCCTAACTTGCTAACCATTGTACTAAGTGAGATGCTTTAAAACTAAGTATAGCCTACATTTGATGCCAGGTCACAAGTTTGGGGCAGCAATGAGGATCAAACTCACTACTCAATAACAATTGATTTGCAAGACCAGCTTGCAAACAATTACATTATGATGGGGTATATATTTTTGTATATATGTAAAAATAAAATAACATTTTAATACAATAAAGTTAAAATGTTCTAAGTTAGAGAATAAAACATTTTTCAGGACAGTTTTCAAATTAGTACTTTATACTATTTCTCTACATTTTGAATAGAATCTCTACCTTTCCAAGAGTTGTACAAGGTATGTATTGATGTTATTGTATTGATTTTGTTGAAGATGGCTGTAGAATGGGTTGTCCAAAATGTTGAGCTCACGAAAAAAAAGCAACACTAAAAATGAGTTCAATAGTCTGAACAGTTCTTAGAAAGTACTTTGATATTCAAAGTATTAACCTCATTGTGCTGATTTTGTTGTTATCACAATAAATTAGCCAATCCATTGTTGAATGGATTGTCCAAAATTTTGTGCTTACAAAAAAGCAATACTAAGAATGAAGTCAGTCATCTGAACAATTCTTAGAAAGTACTTTGATGTTCATTTTTTACCATATCAAAATTTTTTTTATAGATTTTGACATTTGTAGATACTTTTTAGGGTAAACGTAATTGACTTTTGTACATTAATGTCCACAGATTTGTTTTTTCATGAGACTACCAGTGGTAATAAGGATTTTTTTAGTTTTACAGCTTACTGCAGGAAATCACCAATGACACATGTAAACTAAAAACTATAAAGAAAGCTAAAAAAAAATTCACAAATGCATGAAAATATATGCATTATTAATCTATTTCATCATTTTTGTATGTAGTTATTTGCATAAATATATAACATATTCATAAATCTTTATTTACTATGCCTAAATATATATACTGCACATATGCATCCATCTGTCTTATAAGTGGTAGCTTGTGTATATAGACTCTGAAACTGCAGCACTCCTTATTTTCACTCGATATATATGTATGATATATATGTTTATTTGAAAAGCTGAATGAATAAAATGATTGCTTAAGAATGTTAGGTTAAATAAAGTGCCCAAATGCTGGTAAGTAGAGCAGTATAAAAACTAAAACAATTATTACCGTACCTTCCTTAGTTTATCTGTTCCTAGCAGTTTCATACAGTTTTTAAAAAACAAAAACAATCATTGTTATAGTACTCGTTAGTAGGTATATAAGAAAAGCGAGAGACAACGAAGAGACATGTTTTAGCTTGTAGGCGCGACGACTGTATACTGACGAAGCCGTCTATTTTATTCAAACAAGGGAAGTAACTGCTTCTTCCAAGGGAAGGTAACTCATGTCATTAGAAATATGGTTCAGTCAGGGTTCAGTTAGTTAACTGAAAAACAAAAGCTTTGTATGAACACTTTCTATAGGTTGTACTTTTTGGGTCATTTTGTGACACGACCCGATCTAGTAGTTGTTTCTGATGGTGTGTTACCACTTGGTTGCATTTGATGTGCATGTCTGATAGCATGCAGATGTCACTGTGTATGTTGGGTTTTTCTGCAGGATGTGTGTTTGGAATGTTAAGGGGTGGAGGCTCAGTGTGATGTGTGGATGTATTATGGAGAGACATCAGCATCTTATCAGAATTGCTGACATCTTCCTTGAAATGCCTACGGTTTCTGTGAAGAACCTGTCCCGTTGGGGTTTCGATGATGTAGGATTGTGGTTCAGTGTATGCTTGTCTGACAATTGCTGGAGTCCACTTCCTCATATCATGGTCTTGTACTCTCACCAGTTGCCCTGTGTTGAGGTTGGTTGGATCCTTTGCATGTTGGTCATGTTGTTTTTTCTGCAACAACTGTCTATGGAGTAGGCGCTCCTGAATTTCCTCTTTTCGGCCATTTTTGTTGGTACATTTTGTGGGAAGATTGCTGACCAGCTTCCCATTAAATAGTAGTTCTCCTGGGGATGGGATTACATGATCCATTGGAGTTGATCAGAGACACAGCAAACTCATGTCTATATGTTGGTTGCCTCGTATGGCCTTCTTCACTGCTACCTTGATGGTCTGCATGCACCGTTCTGCCATGCCATTTGATTGGGGGTATTTCGGAGAAGAGGTGATGTGCTCAAAATCCCATCCTTTAGCAAATTCTTTAACTGCTGAGAGCTAAAGTGGGGTCCATTGTTGCTGATAAGCCTTTCCAGGACTCTTTGTTTAGCAAAGGTTTGCTTGACTTCCTTGCTGGAGAATTCCCTTAATTTGCGGATGAAGGGGTATTTTTCGTAGTAGTCCACAATGAGGAGGTAATTGTGCCTGTTGAGGTTGAAAATATCAGTAGCCACGATTTGCCATGGTCATACTGGTATCTCATGTGGTATTAGGGACTCTGCAGATTGAGACTTCTGGAGTTCTTGACAGATGGTGCATCGTTGCACTATCTTGTCTATGTCGCTGTTTATGCCACTCCAGAAAACACAGGTTTTTGCCCTGAGCTTGTATTTGTCACTTCCTTGTGACCATAATGAATTTTTCCAATGTTTCGGTCTGCATTGATTTGGGGATCAGTATCCTGTCTCCTTTAAACAAAATGCCATTCTCCATAGAGAGCTCATCTCAATATGACCAGTAGGGTAGGTCTGCGGGATTTTGTTCTGAAGAATCCGTACCCTTAATTCACACAATATTGGGTCAGCATTGGTTGCTTGACATATCTGAGTTAATTTTTCAGTCAAGAATTGTACAAAGTCTACTTTAACATCTAAGTCAATGACTTTGTTTTTTTTGTTGAGAAGTCTGGATAGTCCATCTGCCAGTAGCATCTATTTGCCTGGTCGATATTTGATGACCATGTCACACTCTTGGAGTCTTAACAATATCCGTTGAAGTCAGGGAGGTGCTGCTGTTAGGTTCTTAAGGCAGATCATTCCCAAGGGCTTGTGATCACTCTCAACTCTGAATGCACATCCGTAAATGTATGTACAAAATTGTTCGCAGCCGAATACAACAGCTAAGAGCTCTCGCTCAATATTGACGTAGCACTGCTCTGTTTCAGTCAGCGATCTTGAAGTAAAAGCTATAGATTTGCCTTCTTGGATTAGGGCTACTCCCAAGCCTCTAGATGATGCGTCTACTTGTATTACGGACTTTTTAGAAGGGACGTAATAGTGTAACATTTCCTTGCATATTAAGTCCTTCATTTCTTGCAGCAACTTCTGGTGGCTATTGCTCCAATCATAGTCAGTATCTTTTCTTAGGAGTTCCCTGAGGTTTGCTGTGAGGTCTGACAGCCTAGGAATGAATGATGCCATGTAGGTAATAATTCCTAGTACCTTCTGTAGCTCTGTAATATTAGTTGGACTGGGGAGTGATTTTATTTCCTCCACTTTTGGGGGATCTGGGTGTATCCCATTCTTGTCGAATATAGCACCGAAGAATCTGACTTGTTCCTGGTTGATAGCATATTTGTTACTGTTAAATGTTCATCCTGCAGTTCATGCTGTCTCCATCAGGTTTCGCAAGTTGAAGTCGTGCTCCTCTTTGGTTTTTCCATGGATAATAACATCATCAATCAATACTAAAGCTTCAGTACACTCTCCTATTATCATGTCCATTCTCTGCTGGAACACATCCTGAGATATAACTAGGCCAAAAGGTATACCTTGGAAATGGTACCTTCCAAAAGGAGAATTAAAAGTAGTTAGCAACTGTGATTCTCTGTCAAGCTTGATAGACGAGTAGCCATTTTTTGCATCCAGCTTGGAGAAGAATTTGATGCCAGACAGTTTGTGTGAGAGCTCTTCCATAGTTGGAGTTTTGTAGTGGCAACACATGATGGCCTTATTTAGATCTTTGGGGTCTAAGCATAGGCAGAGTTTACCGTTGCTCTTACACACATACACAATGCTGTTAACCCAATATGTTGGTTCATCGACTTTCTAGATTATTCCTTGTGATATCATCTCATCTAGTTCTCCTTTTACTTCATCCCTCATATGAATTGGGCATTTCCTGAGTGCATGAACTATCAGATGGTTGTTTGGTCGAAGTACAACGTGGTACTCCCCTGCAAAGTTACCAATCCAGTCAAATTGATCTGGATATGCTTCAATCAAGTCTTTCATGGAGTTGATTGGTGTATTGTCTGATGGAGTAACTGGGGTATTTGTCTCATGATTGACTGGGGCATACTTTGTTCTCTGAATGGAACAGTGTAGGGTAACGAGTCTTAAGTCCTGAAGAGAGGGTAACCCTAGTATGGTAGGTCCATTGGAGGTCACTATGTAGAATTTCACACGCCTGCATTCACCCTTGTAGGCACATTGAATTTGTATGGATCCGTGCTGGGGTATACTAGACCCGTTGTATGCCATAAGTACTGCTGCTTCTTTTTGTGTTGTGCCAAGACGTGGTCATCCATTCCGGTCTACATGTTCTGGAAACATTTGCTGGAATGTGCATAAGGGGAGTGTATTTCCCTTCGCGCCTGTGTCCACCTTCATTTTTACATCATGGACACCTTTCCTGTTTGGTAAAATAATGGCCAATGAGACAAATACCTTTGTCCAAGAGTGCTTTTTTCCGTGGTCTTCCATGGAATAAAAAGACATTTTCTCGAACTCGTCCACTACGTGGTCCTGAACGTTAATAGAATTCTAGAGGTTTTTATGCGCATACTGCACTGGTGTGAATTTTTTTGGTTTGGTAGACCTGTTCGTCTGTAGCTGCCTGTCCGTTTTTGGGTTTTTTTTTAGTTTTTTGTTGTGATACATCCTAGCCCAGTGGTTCTTGCATCCACATGCTGAGCAAGTGCTGCCTTTAGCAGGGCAGTTCTCATTTTTATGGTTAAGTCCACATTTGCCACAGTTGTCTGTGTTCTCAAGTCTGTGCTTTATTGCACTTATTTGGTTGTTGCATTTCCATTGTAGTTCACCCATTTGTCTCATATAGTTAATCGAAGCCTCATGGCTTCTGACATTGACACGTTCTTGCTGAGAAGCTGTTTATGTAGTTCTGGGAATTTTGTTCTCGCAATAATCTGGTCAATTATTCTTTCTTCCATCTCATGTTCATCTCTGAACTTGCATTTTTGTGCCTGAAGCCTACATCTCGCCAGAAAATCGTCAATGTTCTCTGTTTCTTTCTGCGAGTAATTTTGTAAGCAAAGGCGTGCAATACGAAAGTTAACTTGTGGCTCTATTTGTTCTAGAAACTTTTCCCAAATCACCAATGGGTTGTGTCTGTTGGCATCATTTCTAAATGACCATGAGTTATACCATTTTAAACCTTCTTTTCTCGATAACAAAAGAATGTGGTCAACTTGTTTGTTCTCTGCAATACCCTTCACAGAGAAGAATAACACTGTTGCTTGAAAGATTTTAGGGATTCCACCAAATTTGGCATTTTCCGGCACATAATTGGTTCACAGGTATGGTTAGACATTATTGCTATTATTATTTTAAACAATACAAGCACTTGAAAAGGAAGTTCGAGACAATTTACAGTTGTAGCTAAAAAAATTCCAATATGGCATTTTTTTTAACCACACATGGATGCTTTTGGTTTTGCAAAAGCCAGTAAGAAGAATAAAATGTTGCCAGACTTTAAAACAGCTCTCCTGTTGTCTTTTTACATTCCATGTACTATTCCATGTTTGTCTTTTACTGCTGCCACCATATTATAGTATTTGTTAGTAGGTATATAAGAAAAGCAAGAGAAAATGAAGAGACATGTTTTAGCTTGTAGGCGCAATGACCAGATACTGACGAAGCCTTCTGTTTTATTCAAACAAGGGAAGTAACTGCTGTCATGACAATCATCAGACAGGAATTTTGGGAAAACAATAAAAACAACGATTTAAGAACATTGGGTAAAATAAAGTGCTCATATGCTGGTAAGCAGAGCAGTAAATAGACTAAAATAATTATTTACCTTGCATTCTCTTGCTCAGTTTGGCCCAGTCAACTGGGGCTATAGAATATGCTGACTACATCTCTACAAAGGGATAAGACTCTCTCAACAAATGTCCTGGATATGACACTAAACTGCATCTGACAGTGAGGCTTCAGTAATACTGGAGATTTGGGGAATGCAGAGTACCCTTTTGTTACCATTGCTCCCAGGTCTGCTCTGGCTCAGAGTGGTAACACCTGGTAGGGTCCTATCTATGGGTCAAATAGAACTGTTTGACATTTAAACTGTGTACTTTTGCTAAACTGAATTTGTTTGAAATTGAACTGTGTATAAACAAATGACTGGTATTTAATTGAATTGTTAGTAATACATAGCAATACTTGAAAACATTAAACTGTATGCAAAGAAATGATTAATAATAAATAGAATTATTAGTATTAGATAGAAATAAGTGAAATCATTTGACTGTGTGAAAAAATGAGCTTCGGCTCATTTAAAAATGTTTTCTATAAGATGTATTTAGAGATCATATATCTAATATATATGTCTAAAAAGGATTTTGCATTAAATAACCTACAACTGTGGATATGCCATAAAACCAAACCAAACTTGCTCAGCTGTTACTGCCAGTTTCATGGATTTTTTAAAAAGCAAAACCATGATCATCAGAGAAGATTTTTGAGAAGCAAAAAAATTATTGCTTCCTAAAATCTCCTGTCTGATGATTGTGTTTTTGTTTTTTAAAACATCCATGAGACTGGCAGTAACAGCTGAGCAATGGAATATGAAGTAAATAATTATTTTAATGTTTATTTATACTTGTACAAGATATTTAATACTATTATCAATAATCCTTAAATAATCCTCTCATTTAAAAAAAAAAAATTCTGTATGTGGAACTGTCTATTCAGCAGTTCCAATGTCAGGGTGTTTGCTTTTTTGCATGACTGCATGCATGTCCTTGACTCTAGAAGCAAGCAATCAAACAAGTTAAGACACTGTGCCTCATGCAGTGCAGATCTGATTATTAGTGTAGGACAGAGTGTTAATGTATCATCTGTAGCTACTTGCAGTTACCACTGCAATAAAAAGAGCTACATACTGATGCCAAAAATTTCCTCCTGAAAAATAAATGATACCAGTTTCTTTTCTACTCCTTATATCTCCTTGAGCCCACAATACCAACACAATTAAAACAATCACTTATAAGGTTTATAAGAAAAATAAGATTGAAAACAAATAATGAAATATAGTTACTTATTTTTAATTTAATTTTTCTAATAATCTGTTCTGCTTCTTTTTTTTTTTCATTAGTATTTTTAAAGTACAATATACAAATTAGCTAACTATGCTAGAACAATACTCCTTCAATAGCTAGTCTGTATAGTATTTAATGTTAACTAATTTGTAATGAAAATAAGTGGTTGTTTTGATGACAGTTTTACAATGAAATCAAATTTGAACAAACAAACATACCACACCTTTATTAATATATATAAAATTCTAATAACATAGACACAGAATTAACATTGTGTGTTACACAATATCAAAACAAAAAACTTCAGAAGTAGCAGTCACAAATCACCATTGCTCACCTGAGACAATGGTTCTGCACCTGAATCTCGGAACAGACCTGTGCAATGTTGTATAGAAAACCAGTAGTTGCACACACCAAAGATCTCTCCTTTTCATAACACCCATGTTGTCTTACAGAAGAGCAAAATGTTAGACAATTTGACACTATTATCAAAGCAGGAATTGCTAGTATGTAGTTGAACACAACATCAGATTGCCTTAGAGTTTTAATACTCCACTTAAGTCAGTTACCTTGCCACACTGGTAGGGAGTTTGATTTCAGTTTTCCTTCTCCTCTACCAGTTGTTCTTACCAAAGCTTGAGAACCCAGTCTACTCTATTATTTACCAATAGTTGTGGGAGAAGAGGTGGATTAGTACCTTTCTCAAAGACCTAAGTGCAGAGTGAAATGCAAACTGCCTTGTCCAATATTTAATCTTGGCTTGTCAAGTCAATTTCCTTATGAAGATAAATATTATACCCCCTATGTCTCCACCTATGTACTGTAGATAATATGATAATACTGTATATGTATTGTTTTGCTCCTCTCTCTTTCCCTCTCTCCATGTTAGCCTAGATTTTTTATAATTGTCATTTTAAATTTATAAACCATACTGTTGCAAGACAGTGTATTGTTCTACTTTTGTTACATATGGTCAGTAGTATTTAGAGTTAAGGTTTAGGAAGCAGGGAGATCGAGACAGTCATTAATTTTTTTCTGTTTTTGAAGTGATCCTGTGCTCCTTACACCCACACAAATGTGGAGAGATGATTGTATGCATTTAAAGTGGATAAACATTTGAAAGAAAAATATATATGTATATAGGTTGTTTGCCAAATACCGTCTGATTTTAGTTTAAACTGCTTAAATTCTATTCTAACATTATTTTAATAGTAGTTGTATAAAAAATTTACATTCCTAATGATTAAGGTGTTCTCTTTGTTGTTATTCTATCACTTCTTTTAGAATTTGATTATAAAGGTTGTATGCCTCTAATCATGAACATGAAGTGATGCATTTACTTATTTTGTATGAGTTCAAGTTTTAGTTTTTAAAACTTATAAAGGAAAACATTTTATATAAAGCATGGGAAATATGCTTGCGTGGGTTGCTATAAAGTAATGATTTTTAATCTATTTGCATTATGAAAATCTGTATATGTCTCTACCTCCTATCATCTAGAACAAAATATTCTACATTTTTAATATCTGTTTATATTTATATACTATTTATTAACTTTTCCACATGTTTCATATCAACTAAGAACAGTATTTGTGTTTGTATTCTTAAAAGCAGGTGTTTTCACTGTGTTGTTCATTTTTAATTTCTTTCTTTTATCTTCATATATAACAATTCTTTTTCTGGATAACATTTATCATTGTGGTATAAGCATAAAAAGAAATAATCATAACGTCTCAACTTTTCCTTTTCATAACTTAGCAATGAGACATCATCATATTATTAAAACCAAAGGAAAAAATTTATTTTTTGGTCATTCACTATATATTTTATTGTAGATTAATTTTTGTTTTTGTCTAAAAATATCAAGATGTTCAGTTTAGGAAATTCAAGTGGACTTAGCATAATAACTAAGAAATCCCAAAAGCAGATGTTTTGCAGAAAATATTGTCTCTTCAAATATCTTGCAGGTGTAAGAGAACTTTTATTACAACTTAATTTTCACTGTCTGTCAGATGTGTATTTCAGCTAGTGCATCAAAGTTATTTAACTCTTTGATTTTGAGAATCAATTTGTTTAATGTACAAGATACATAAAAATATACTCCTTTTCTAAAGTCAATTTAAATACTACACATTAAAACAATTTATTGCACTTTGTTTTGCTTTTTTTTTTTGCAGGGGGGTATGGGTGTCCTATTTGTTTCTAATCTGATTTTCATTTGATCCTCTCTTGCTTAGATGACAAGCATGTTGCGTAACCAGTCTCCGGCTGCTAATGAGAATGATATCCGGATGAGGAGCAATCGTCCAGGGAAAGATAACAAGGAGAGCAAAGAGTCAAAGGACAACCAGGCAGCTCAGCAGCAACAGCAGCAGCAGAGTCAACAGAACCAACAGCCAGAAGGAGGATCAAGTCAGCCTTCCTCACCAGCCCATACTAGAGACAGAGGACTGGCAAAGAAATGCTGCTTTTGTTGGTGCTGTGCTCCTCCCTGTTTCTCTAAGTATGTACTCAGTGACCCATCATTTTCTCATCTATCTACCAGTAAAGCATTTGTAACTGCACTTTTGCATGAGTTCTTTTTCAGTTTCCACTCAGTCAGGCTATATGTAATTCTCATACAGCTGTTGAGTATCTTTTGGCATCTACTTCTAACCAATTCCAAGGTCAGAGGGCTAAAAGTTGAAGTGCATGACCTTGAGAAACACACTGGCGCCTTCAATAACTTTTTCTATACTTTGTTTCCCCCAACACACATTTTCTAAGTGTCTTTGAGAAGTAAATTTAGAACTACTTGTGAATAGAAAACAGCCAATTTAATTATCTTAAATTTTTGTTGTATTAATTTAACTTTTATTCTTGAATAAAGAAATAGTGGGAAAAATTTCTTCAAACATGCCATATTGCAAGAAAAAATTATTTTTTTTTAGATCATCTCTGTAGTAGTTAAATTTAGCATTTTCTTCTGACTCATTAGCCATTATTTCATTTATTTATTTATTTATTTGCATAAAGAGAAAGTTCAGAAAAACAAGTGGGAAATGATATTTAAAATATCTAGTAAATTTTTTTTAAAAAGCATTTAGCAAAAATAAAAACTTAGACTAATATTGGTAAAAATGAATAAATCTAATTTAGTTGGATTTGAAGTTTAAAGAGTATACTAAATGAATGTCATTTTTCTGAATCTCTAAAGCATAGCAGTTTTTGTTTTTTGTTTGGGGGGGGACTAAAAAAATTAGAAGTCATGTCCTGAGGAACCTTATGTAACCCACTGATCTTGGAGACAAGAGTAAGTTTTCCTGGTAAGTTCAACCAAGCTACAGTATGGTTTCCTTGTCTCAAGTAGTGTAATGGTTAGTGAACTAGGCTAGCAGACCATTACTTGTAAATTTGATTCTCACAAGGTACCCCATACCTCTGGCCTTGTACCACAAGTATATAAATCTCATTTTTGATCTCTAAGGAAATAATTGCAATTCCAAGAGGAAGAATTTTAGTTATTGAGAAACTGGCTCAGTTTTTGGAGGTTTTTTTTTTTTTTTTTTGGTGGGGGGTAATAAATTTTTCTCTGGTTATGTCACTGTAGTAGTTTTTCATCCTTACTACTGTGTTTTATGGCATATAAGACTTCCCCCTCCTACATATACACATATTTTTTACTAAAATCAAAATGTCTCAAAAAAAAAAAAATCTCCCAGATTTTATTTATATGGTTGAGGTATCTGGTATATGTGGTTTACCAGCACTTGTATAGATAATTGTCCACCAATGTGATGAGAAACCATTTGCCTCACCTGCCCACCTACCAGATCAACAGAGAGGTTTGAAAGTTGGAACTTTACAATGGTTGAGGATCAAGGGTTCACTATGAACAGTGACAGCTTAAGACACAGCTTAAGCACTCCCTGCTCCTTTACCTGACATCTGACATCAGCATTGCAGACAACATACATGATGAGGAAGAACAGAATCTATCATTTTTTCCCATCCCCTCAGAAAAGTGTACATAAGTGCCTGTGCTTGTATCTTTGTTTAGCACCAGAATCTACATAAATAAATTGTGTGCCTGTGAGTACACACACATATAGATGGGAAATAAAAGTGCAACACCTTGAATATATTTTTCAATTTACTCAAGATTTAAATGTACAGATAATATATCTAGGTTACAGTAAATGATCACATGATTGACTATCTCATCAATCTTGATGTATGGAGGCCTGTATTTACCAGAAATTTTCCAGGCAACTGAATCTCTTCTTTATATTCTTCATGTTAATAAGATATTCCAACGAATCTATTCTCCATTATTCACTTGGTGTATAAACTGAGAGAGAGAAAAAAGGAAAAAAAGAAACTTGTTTTTCCTAGGAAAAAAGATACAAAATGACAACAGAAAATCGTCATTATTAATAATAATTCTTACTCGTATTTTCCTTAATCTTACTATTTCTAGTTGCTTTTTAACACAACTCACTCATGTCATCACTTCTCCAACAGCATGCATTGGAAATAAGGATAAAGAATAAGCTCCCAGTGAGATTCAAATTCACAACTCCTTTTGTCTGATGGAAACCTGATTCTACATACCAGCTGCTTTACCATCTTAGCTACAAGAGCATGGATGATATTGCATAAGTCCAAGCAACACCAATAAAGACACTCAATACCCTTGTCCCCTATTTACCAGCATCATGTTTATTATTCTTTTTACTCACTCGTAGTATTGAGTGTGTATATGTATATGTATATATATATATATATATATATATATATATATAGTCAGTTACTTAAGAGTATGTGTGTGTGTGTGTATATATATATATATATATATATATATATATATATACTCTTAGGAAACAAACAATTAATATACTAATGATTCTGGCATCAATAGATACACCAAATACCCAATCAATTCCAAATTATACCTGGAGGAGTTCTTCAATACTCACTTTGCTAAGCATAGAAAACCATATAACATTGAAATCTGTAATTGTTCTATTTATGCATGTGGTTGACCATCTGATAAATCATCTCCTTCAATTTCCTCACTCTCCCATGGTGACCCTTGTCAATTATCTGGACTTTATACCAGAGGAATATGCAAATTTCATCTTCCAGAAATGGTTCACCAAGATCATTAAAATTGGAATTTCATACATAGCACTGGTATTCAGAAAAGCTTTTCCAAGAAACTCTGCTGTTACATTCACTTTCAGACTAATACTCTTGAGAAAGATATGAACCCCCTTGTTCCCCCACCCCAGCTATATGTGCACTACTGTTCTTCTACAAGGATGGCTTTGACATTAATTAACCTATGAAGCTGGATATACCATTGAACAAAGAAACCAAAAAGTGCTTACCACTTTGGTTTTCAAAGTTACTTTCATTCCATCTTGCTATAGTCACATTCTAATAGTATTAAAATTTAATTTCTGGCATGCCCTGTCAGTAGGGCTTAGAATATGCTGACTGTATCCCCTGCAGTAGGGTAAAATACCTCCTCTCAACAAAGAGATGTCCTGGGTATGGCACTAAACTGCATCTAATGCTGAGGCTCTAGTTCTGAAGATCTGAGAAATGTGTAGTATTCCTATATTGCCATTACTCCCTGGTACACTCTATCCCAGAGTGGTTGTACCTATTAGGGTCCTATCTATAGGTCAAATAGATTTGTTTAAAAATTGTTTGTATTTGATAGGACTGTGCACAAAAAAAGTTCTTAAGAAACAACTACACCAACAATGTAAATATAAATATACAATGAATGCAATTCCTTTGTCTCTAGACATGAAAATCAGTCAAATAATCATTAGCTTCTCATTTTAGCTTTATTTGGACCTATTTAATATCTGCATTCTACATCAAGGATTAACAATACAGCCTCTTGGCAATATTGTAATATTTGAAGAGACTATGTAACAAACTTGGAAATTTACTCACTTTATATTAGATACAAGATTTACAATTTTTTAAATCCCATTCAGTATCATTCTAAAGTTTCAGTCACCAAGGAAACAATCCTTTCCTGAGAGATTAGAATATTTCAATTTAATAATAGAGTAATGTTTATTAATTTCTGTCCATGAAAAGCTTTTAGTGTGATGCAGTATCTGTTAGCATGATTATAACATTTTTTAAAGACTTGGTGCTTGATGGATTCCTCTACTTACAGATAGAGCTATTTTTTACTATAATCAACCGAAACAATTTTAATAGAGGCTTGCTAATGTCTTCTACCATGCTTGAAGTCAGATTTTTCCTATACCTTTTTATTCTAAAATCTGAGGGAACATCTTTTTTAACTTATATTTTAAGGAAACCAATAATTGTGGTTTTGGTTCTTAAACTGTATGCAACAAAGGAATTAATCCAGATATTACTGATAGGATACAGCTATTAAATGTATAATGTAAATGTGTTCCTAATGATTTTACAATAGAAACAGATTGAAAATCAGGGAGAAAGGTTGGTTGATTGATTTTAACACCATGTCAACCTGTCCAGGGTTATTTTATGCCTAGAGGTTAAAGAATCACATTGTATGTTCATATTTATATTTTTTGTGTAGTTGTTTAAGATTTTTTTTTAGTACATGGTCCTATCAAACACAAATGATATTTAAACAGATCTATTTGACCCATAAATAGAACCCTAACAGGTACTGCCACTCCAGGTCACAGTGGACTGGAGAGTAATGGCAGTGAATGAGTATTCCACACTCCCCAGATTTCTAGAAATGGAGCCTCACCATCAGATGCAGTTTAGTGTGATACCTAGGTCATGCTTTTTTTCTTGGTTGTAGGGGGCCTCACTCCTCTGCATGGGATACAATAAAACATAGTGGTCAGGAAGAAAGGGATTGCCAGTACTCATGAATTAGTGGAGATGTTACTAACAGAATAGGGCTATTTTGTATAAAGTAAATGTACTGCTAAGGATTTTACTGTAGGAAATGCATGTCAAATAATGTTACAATAGAAATAGATTAAAAATTGGGAAGAAAGGGATTGTCATTGCTCAAGAATTGATGCAAGAGTTACTGATAGGAATCATAATAGTTACACTTTTGAACAAGTTTTTGCTTGTGACAATAAGTGACTGGGAAAATGTGAACAAATTAAAAAAATCCAATGGGAATAAAATCAAATGATTTATCTATATATATTTTTTTCTTTCTTCAAAATTTCTCAATAATCATCCAACATCATGGAATGTACTGTTTTTGATGGCATGTAAGGCACACTATTTGTTACTAAAAGCATCTTTAAAAATATCCCTGCATCTTATATGTCACATGTAGGTTTAAAATTTATGATAGTCAGACAAAGTTAGCTACCTGGTAACTCCTATTAGCTTAGACTTTAGAGTAACTTTCATATACCTATTATCATTATTCAAAAGGCTATTATACATATCAAAAGTGTTATCATCGATAATATTCATGATATTAATTTCATTACATTTAATATTAGTACTTTGTTTTTTCTTGATTTGCCCTGCTGAAATTGGGGTGTCTTATATATCCATACATTTATATGCCTTCAAGTACAGTAAGTTCTAGACTTGTATGATACTACTTAGTTATTCAAACTTTGTGGGGGAGAGGCTTTTTTTTAAATTTGAGGGGGTTTTTTTAACTTTATTTTTAACTTTTTTTTTTTTTTTAGATAATTACAAATTAAAAAAATAATAAATAGTTATTTCTAATCTACACTTCCAGTCAAAATAATGTGAAATGCATTGCCCTAAAGTTGAAGCAAGGGAAACCCTTTAAAACAGCCATGCAACCATTCAGGACTTATTCCTATAGCCAGCAGTCTTTGAACCAAATTGGCAGAGTGGGGAGGCCTAGGACAATAGACAAACCATTGAGTGTATATTTTAAATCAAATGTCAATATTTTAAGAAAATATTGGTTACAGAAATTTTTCTGCTGTGGATTAAAGATAAGTAGTTTGTGAGCTGCATGTTTGAGATCCCTGCTCTAAACTTGTGAAAAATATAGATTAATACACTTTCATATAATTGTCAATTGTTGTAATTTTCTTTTTGTTATTTGTACTTTTTTAAAGTTAGAATGGATCCTTTTTTCTTTTTTTTTGCTATGTTTTTTTCTTTCTTTCT
The DNA here is from genome assembly GCA_963585895.1 of Sepioteuthis lessoniana. Classification (NCBI taxonomy): domain Eukaryota; kingdom Metazoa; phylum Mollusca; class Cephalopoda; order Myopsida; family Loliginidae; genus Sepioteuthis; species Sepioteuthis lessoniana. Next base: position 51,166 of record CAUZXS010002490.1, on the reverse strand, counting down.
TTCTTTAATGACATGACAACCTTTGTAGGTTCTTTTAATACCAAAGCCATCCTTGTGGAAGGACAGTAGTGGTACTATTTAACCCATAGCTGGGAGGATTATGGGGGTTCTAACTTTTCTCAAGGTTATTAGTCTGAAAGTCAATGTAATAGTATGACTGAAGTTCAAACTCACTTTCTACAATGTTACAGTCCAGCATGTAGCCAGTATGCCACCGGGATTTTCCCTGTGTGGTTTTTTTTTTCAAAGAGATTGAATATAATTCTTATTTTGTTTTACTAGTGGCAATAAAAAAATTTCAAGAAATTGTACTGCCATGTATTGCACCTCAAATTGCTGCAAAGCAATCAACATTGTTTTTTTTAAAATGAAGTTGTAAGCTTAACATTTCAAGGCTTCTGATTAGAGTGAGGGAATAATGAAATTCTGAGAGAATCAAGAATAGCTACAATTATAAGTTGTGATCAATATTTCAATAGAATAGATGAAGAAAAATGGAAGTTCTCACATAAAGTGTGCAGACATTTTGATAAAAGAAAGTAAAGTTTAACAAATTAAATATTACTTGTTTTTTTTTTGGGGGGGGGGTCTCATAGAGTTGCCTTTGTTCATAACAACAATTGAAAGTCTGTCTTTCTTTCAATGAAACAAAAGCAAGAAAATGATTCAATCTAGTTTGTTCTAAAGAAATTCTGAAGAAGTAAAATTTCAGCTAAAAAACAGAAATCAAAGACAATCCTTAATTAATTACTGTTAATGTTTTGATCAGACTATCTGCTTGACAAAATAGAAATACTTGGTTTGAATCCAAAAATCTTATGATTCTGTTTTTATCTTATTCTCTCTTTCTAACGACCAGCATAAAAAATGAATGGGGCTGTTTAACTCTTTAGTATACACTGTAAGCCCATTCAGGACTCTGAAAGATAACATCTAATACAAACCATGAAAGGTTTGAATAGAGTTTTTCTTCTAATGGAATGATTATTATTATAAGATGTCTACACTCTGGAGAGAAGTTTTAATGTACTTTGTGCTCAGTTTTTCCTTCTTTTCAGTAGGACTTTGAATATCCTGCTGTCTCCCATGCAGAGGGTTAAAACTTGCCCACCCACCCCAAAAAAGCATGTCATGGATATTACACTAAACTGTATCTTATTGTGAGGCTCCACTTCTGAAAATCTGGTGAGTGTGGAGTACCCTTTTATTGCCATTAGTCTCAAGTCCACTGTCCTGGAGTGGTACTACTTGTTCTTCTACAAAGATGGCTTTGGCATTGAATAACCCATGATGATTGTTATACCATTAAGCAAAGATACCAAACAAAAATGTAAATATGACCATACAATAAATGCATTTCCCTAAAATAATCCTAGACAGGTTGAAATGCCATTAAAATCAATCAAATCAATCAGTATTTAGTTTTCTTTGTTTTTATCTTATGAATTTCGCCAACTCAACTTTTTAAAGTATTTAAGAAGCAAGGGACTTAAGGATTCAAAAGGTTAGAAGAAAAACAAAGTTCTTGACCAAGGATCCCAAACAGGCCATTATGTCCTGAAGAAAAGGCACCACCAGTCAAAAATAAAATGGGAAGAATGTCATCTGCAATCTGCACCAGTTATAAGCAACAATGAAGCTAAGAGCCTTTGAGAGCGATTCTTTAACCAGATCAATCCATACATATACATTGGTAAATCTACATATAAGTCCATAGTCTAATGATAAAACAGCATTTATTTTACAACATTATCACCTTCATTATTATTCACTTATGTACTCAAACTGGCATCCTTGTCTTGGTTGTTATTATAGTCACAATATTTTCAGCTGTGCCTCCAGCTTCCTGTAGGTATCTGTCATAATTGGTTACTTTCTGGGAATTTTGAACCAAACCCATTCTTTAATCCATGTGGGTAGATTGTTCTTATTCTGCTATCCATCCCTAGATGATATTTCTCATTGTTTCATCCTTACATGTCTCTTGCACTGGATTAATGAAAAAAGGACATTCCATTATCCCATATAAATAGTACACAATTTACTCTAGTTCATTTTTAGAGACAGACAAAATGACATTAGGTTTAAGGTTCCAAGTTACCATCAACAAATTCTTCTCAATGCCTTGTGGATATAACCACTGGTTAAAGAGTATCTAGTTACCGGTGACTATGAGTTCAATCTTTGGATCAGGTAGTGCATGAAAAATTATAAATTCTGATTCAGTTGAATAAGATAATCGATTTAGTACTTTTTTTTTTCAAACTTCTTGTTTTATAACCTTTTTAATAACTTTAATTTAGTTTGACTTATAATCGTTGCTTCATTTAAATTTACATATATATATATATATATATATATATATATCATACACTAATGTAATGGGCAGTGGTAGTTTTTGTTTTCTGTAATGCTAAAAATTATCGGGGAGGGAGCCTTCATAGCCTAGTGACTAACAAGCTGGACTGTGACATCATAGTAAGCAAGTTCAAACTCCAGTCACACTATTTTGTCCACTTTCAGACAAATGAAGGCTGTTATGCCATTAAGATTATTAGAAATAACAATGCACTGAATATTATTGATACAAGGCTTACTTTTTCATTTACAATTTTGATAATATCTTGAGAATAAACAAAAACAATGGAATCAATTTTTTCAGTGACATCTTTTTTTCAACATTTCCACTTCAACAGAACTCTGAAATGTACTCTTTTTCAATTGGATATCAGTAGCAGCCACATATCAAATATTAAATGTTATCATTATAATCATTAAAGACTTGCAATACTGCTTCAGAATACAGCTCTAAATAGTTTTAACAATGATAAAATTTTGCCAATAAAATTTTTGATAATGGCATCTATCACATTAGCCTTACAAGATAGAATTCTTTGTTTTATGTTTTTGAATTTTATGCATTTTGGTGTGTAAACTATTGATCTACTCTGTTTATTGTTTGAACATTTTTGTATTTGAAAATTACAGATTTCAGATATATCCAAGGAATACCTTTGGCAGACATTAAACTCAATGTCAAGTTATCTTTTTATAGAATTTCAACTATAGATTGATAGTAGAGTAGACTGGACAGCTCTCTAGCCTTGGTAAGGGCAACTGGTCTAGGAGAAGGAAAACTCATAATTCAAACTCCCTCCCAATTTGGCAAACTAAGTTGCCATGGTGGAATGGAAAAACCAGGTGCTGGAGTCTGTAAGGCAGTCTAACATTGTGGTCAACATCATTTTGGCAACTTCTGTGGCAATATTAAAAATAAGTTGCATAGCACCTTAGATAGTATTGGTATCATGAAGAGGGAAGCCCTGCAGCATGGGCAACTAGTGGTCATCCATACAGCCTTGCCCAAACCTGTGCTGAGATCCAGGTGCAGATTGATAATCTCATTAAATTGACAGTTGCCATGGAAATAATAAATTATAATTTATTGGGAAAAAAGAGTAAGTACTCTACAATCATCATTTAAAAAGTTGAGGAATTATAATGATCAGGCTGAATATAACTGAAGACTGTATACTATTATTAAGCTGCAAATTGAATTGGAAATTGCTTTGAATGCATTAGAATGCTCTAATTTTGCAAATTAAAAGCATTTTAATGTTACTGTGCTAGCAAAGATTTTGCTATGATGTGTTGTTTTTGTTGTGCTATGGATTATATACATACAAAAATCAGATCATTATAATAGAGCCAAAAGAAAGCCTAAAAACTAAACTGCTATTTTTTGTTGATATGAAATTGCCAACATTTTAAACATTTGTAGATATTTTAGGTGTTGCTTAATTCAAATCAAGAATGGACAGATTTAAATTCAATGCAAAATTTTAATGAATAGAAGACAGTTTGCAAATAACCAACATTATAACACTGTGACTAAGACCAAATTTGTTCAGATTTGATTTGAATTCAACAAGATTAATTTCTTCCTGTGATACTTGTTTTCAATCTAAAATTAGTTGACAGACAGACAGACGACCTTAGCTACTACCACTGCTGCCGTATGATAAAGCCAAATTTTTTAAAAAATTTTCAACCCCAAATTTGGTTCATTCAGATTTTTGTAGTTAAAAAATAGCAATTATAATGAATAAACAAAAAAATAAATTTAAAAAAACTGAGGGAGACAAACTTTTTTTCTTTTCTTTGTTTTTTTTTTTCTGTATTGAATTTTTTCCTGCTGAAAGATTTCACTAATTAATTTTAGTAATTCAGTTATGTTGGAAGGATTCTACCTTTTTTTTTTTTTTTTTTTTTTTAACACTACCTATTATTTTATTTTATTTTTAATGTCTATTTTCATTTCATTTATTTTCTCTATATATTCTTCTTTCCCTTCTTTCTCATTTTTCTCCTCACTTTTACTCTCTTCTGTCAGTTCTTTCTAACTTTTCTCTTTCACCTCTGTATCTCTTTAATCTTCTGTTTCCTTTACTATTTTAAAAAATTCCTGCTTTTTTTTTTTTCTATTAACTTGTTTATGTTTTCTCTCTCTCTTATACCCTTCCTATCTCTCTTGTAGCATTCTTTCAACAGTAACATAAATTGTAAATATAATCAAAGTTCACAAAACTGGGTATATTTCTATAAGAATTATTTGCATCAGCTATTAACATAAAACTTGCTGAGCTTGTGGAAATTCCATAATTTGATTAGTATATATACAAGTAATATTATACAATATCTAGTTATATATATATAAGGGTCATTCAATAAATAAATAGAATTATTTTGGGAAAAGAAACATTTATTTTTGAAGAAGTTTTTTTCAATAAATGTAAACTTTGCATTATTTTAAATTGAAATTATTTTAATCTCAAAAAACATTTGAAATTTAAGGTGACTAAGAAGTGCAAACCATGTGAAGTTTACAGAAGAATGTGTGATGTGTATGGAGAAGGATGTTTTAGTAAAAAAAAAAATCTTTACAAATGGGCTAAACATGGGTTTGCCTCTATGAGCCTGAGTTGAAAAGACAGTCTATTGAGTGGAAACACTCCAACTCTCCTGTAAAGAAAAAGTTCTCAGTGCAGCAGTCAGTAAAGAAGGTCATGCTGACAGTAATCTAGGACATGAAAGGATCCATCACTATTGATTTCTTTAAAAAGGTGCAACTGTAAACAATACTTTCTATTACCAACTCCTTTGTCAATATTCATCTTATCTATTCAATGACCTTTATATATATATATATATATATATATATACGCATAAACTATTTGGGTTAGTGCAATTAGAGAAAAGCAAATGTTTTTAAATAAATAGGTCTGCAAATGAATTTTTATGTGGTATTTTTGGATTTTATCTCAACACGTGTTTCGGACATCGTGGTCCTTTCCAAGAGACTAATAGTTAATAATTTTACTTATTAGTCTCTTGAAATGGACCACAACATCCAAAACACGTGTCGAGATAAAACCCCAAAATACCACATTGAAATTCATTTGCAGACCTATTCATTATAAAATATATATTGCAATACTACAAAGTAAATTGAATAAATTAAACAGATAAACTAAACTGCTAAATAGTATGTTTTTCTGGTTTTAACATTTCTCAAATAATGGTATCTGTTTCCTAAAAATAATTTCTCTTTTATTGTCACTTTCTATTAGATTTCACAACTTTCACTCTATATCTACTGTGAACAAAAGCAGAAACATATCTATTTGAAATCCCTCAATCTTTTTTGGCTTCACACTCATCAGAGGACTAACATTAGCATTAAAATATGGGGTGAAATCAAAAATCACCAATATTAAGGCTTAGCAACAAAGGAACTATCAGAATGAGGGATCTGAAAATGGTTGAAGGACAATATAGGTAAAAATAATTATAATACCACATGTTTAAAACATGATGAAGGAGAAAGAAAAAAACCTTACCATGGTTGACGGTTTATCACATTTCATTTTTTAAAGTTATGTTACTCTTTTGTTTAGTATTAGCAAAAAAAAGCTTTTAGGATTTCAAATAAATATGTTCCTCTTTTTGTTCAAAATAATAATAAGATTTTGTACCATCAGAAATTTGTTCAAACTTTCACTTGAACATTAGTGCATATTCGAGCTCTTAAAATTTCATCAATATATGTATGTTTGACTTTTTAGTATAATTAAATTTTAGGGAAGAAAAAAAAAAAGTAATAATTAGTTACAATTTCAATATTTCTGTAGTATATTTCAGTGAGAGTGGAAAACACTTCATTAGGATAGATGTTACATGTTTAAACTAAGTTTCCTTTCCTTCAAAGCAGCATTGAAATGCACTAATTGCTGGTGATAAGCAATTCAAAATGGGCCACATTAACATAATCCCACCAAACAGCCAAAACTTTCCTTGGGTGGAAGTCCATTTTGCAGTATTTTTTAATTTATGTACCATTGTCTGCATTAATGTAATATTCATTTTTCATCAGTAATAGATAGTTTATTCAAAGATGCATTTACAAGAGTGGAGATATTTGCTCTTACTTTACTGTTAGCTTCTGTCAAATCATCTAAGTTTAGGTATTTTTTCTGAAAAGTTGCAGATGGCAGTGAACTATTGAGTATGTTGAATTTAATTTTTGATCTATTTTCTCAACCATAATCACACTATTTCTATTGAGTTCAAATAAAAACAGGTCTTCATTGAACACAACAGAACTGCCTGTTTGTAGGACATCTCATATGTTGAAGTCAGTTTTTCTAAAACCTTCCAAACCATTTTCAGCAGTCTCTTTCACTTTGTGATTATATCCTGTAAGCATAATGAATATTTTTGCAACCTTCTTATCTTTTCTAAACTCATAGAACATGGCATGTCTCATGTGCTCTATAAACATCTCCATCTTGACTAGAATCAAGTTAATAACTAAATTAGTTGAATCATTCAATGACAATATAACTTATTTGTTAAAAACTGTACAGACTCATTGGAATATAAACTAGAAGCCTGAGTTCAAATCCTGGATGAGGTTGTTTGTATTTCACTTCATGCTAATGCCTTTTGGAAAAGCATGAATCTATATGTCCTCTTCATAGGTCTGAGGAAAATAGTAGGACAAAATGAGTTCTTTAGCTTTGGTTAGAGGACCGGTCTAGAAGGAAAACTCTGAGTTCAAATCAATCTTATTCTGCTTGAAAAATTGACTTTGTATCACATCCTGCCTGTAGTGGTAGAGTTGAGTAAACATATACACTATCATGTTTGTGTATATATATATATATGTGTGTGTGTGTGTGTGTGTGTGTGTGTGTGTGTATTCTTTTTTATTATTATTATTTGAGTGTCACGTGATACAGGGCAAATACCACATACCATTGATTAGCCACTTTTTTGTCGTACTTCTGTCTGCTGATTATGTTCTCTACATGAAATTTCCACTGCTTATTATGACCTCTTGAAGTCCATAATTCAAATGTTTTAAGTTCTATCATCATCTATCAGTCTATCTTTTTCTTTCTCTGTTCATATATATATATATATATATATATATATATATATAATCAATGTTTGTTTTCATAATTAAAAAAATATATATAATACATTGTAATTAACATTATTTTCATAGCTCTATTATGTTACATATTGTTCACTTTACATAAAATGATAAAGCAAAAGAACAAAAAAGTGAAGTATATAAAACATATATTATAGAATTGTTAAAGTTATATCAATATAAGTACAATGTTTCCACAACTTCATTTTATTTTGATATAAAGTTATATTCTCACCTCACAAATGCTAACTAAATTAAGCATTAGGTTTTTTATTTGTCATTCACTTTCAAATTACATTTCAACTTTTCTGATCCCCCATAACAAATTCAAGGTATATTATGATAGTATCAAAAAACCGTACTACTGAATTTTAATTTTACAAATTCTTCTTGCTTAGTTTATTTTTACTGTTTTATTTCATGGATTATAACTTAGAATAAAATCCAAGTCACTTTTAGAATAATTGTAAACATGTATATTTTTTCATTAGTATATATTACAATAATAAAATACAAAAACACTCCAGTTCATTTTCCTGTTTATATTTATTTTCCATGTCATTTTTCAGATATTCTCATATCGCAAAAGAGTATTTTTTACAATTTTTAGAGTAATTTTAAAATGTTAATCAGACTTATATTTGAATTAAAACTGAAAAGAAAGTTTTAAAATTTTTACCACAGTCAATAATGTTAATAAATATAAAACTTTAGTGAAATTATTTTGATTTCCCAAATTAAAAAAAGAGTCCAGTTAACTTAAATCTTCATACATTTATTTGATGTTCATTTTCTATTATGTCTATTATGTTATGGCAATTTATTTTTATGGCAAAACGAATTTTGAAAATGTTTTTTATGGCAAAACGAATTTTGAAAATGTTATGTAGGTTGGTTTCTATTAATTTGTGTTTGGATGCAAGTGTGTTGTGAGTTTTAATTCAATCCTATTTAAAGATCTGAAACCTGTTATTTTTTTTTTCTTCATGAGTCTAGACTAGGTAGTAGAACTACTAAGGGAGATAATTCCCAACTTCTAAAGTAAGTATAAAGAATGGATGAACTTGTTCCTTTTCCATTTATAGTATTGTTTTACAACAGTGTGTATGTACATTTAAACATTACTTACTGCACATAGCCAAAACTATTGTAGTTATTGTTGTTATTAGCACATAAATACAAGACTTTAGGTTCTTGTCCTTGTCAGAAATTACATGTTCAGTAATGTCTATTGACTATCATTTTTTATTCATTAATATTAGAAATGGCATTAAGAACATAATTCTACAATCTGTAATCACACTCAAGCCTACTTTGTTTAGAATAAAAGATTCAAACTGTTTCTTTTAATTATAACTGTTCTCATTTTTCATTCAAATAGAACTCCAGAAGATTAATTCTTCTCTGCTTTTCTTTGTTTATATAATATATTAACCTTTTCATACACAAACACACATATGCAATTGATTATGGCATTGAAAACATTCCAAGCTTTGTTTGGACAATTGAATGTTACTTCAACATTTTGGTTCATCCATTGAACAACTATCTTTAGGTCTAAAAGATATCTTTTATAACTTTAAGAAAAAGTGTTAACATTCTCATCCTTGTTCAGAAAAGTGAAGTTTTTCTTTTCAGGTCATTGATTTGGTTGATCCATTCTACAGCTTTCTATAACAATGAGAAGAGTTAACATTCCAAGCTTTGCTCAGATAGTTAAATCCCTCCTTCATTTTGTCAGTATTATTCCCACATTTTCAGCTGATCTGTTTTACAGGAGTGCAATTCAAAAAAGAAGAAGAAGAAGAATTTTCTTTTTTTTTCCTAATATAGTAACGTAAGATGATTGCTAATATCTCAATAGGATCTGTTCTTTCCAGTTCATTCATCACATTTTCTGTTTAGGTAACATTGACCAATCTGATATATGCCTGGTATTCTCTCTTTTAACAAGGGTCCTGACCAATGGTGCTTATAATATTATACCATTAATTTTCAACTGATACACTAAGATGCTGACATTGACAGCATTAGCAAAAACATATTTTATAATATAAATTTGCCTTCAAAAACTGGTTGGCTAGGGATATGTTTGAAATATAACTCAGAACTATGGACCTGTATTGTTCTATAAGGATGCTAGTTAGATTATAAAGGGAGTGCTGAAAACTTCTCAGCCCAACCAAAAAGGGAATGATTTTTCTTTTTGTTTTCTTTTCGAAGGGTTCAAGAAGCTTGAGAAATGATCTGTCAAATGCACTGAGCTGCAAATATCAAATAGCATGTATGTTTCATGATTCTAGATCATTACTTTTTTTATCAGACAGAGAACTTTTCAGCACCCACTTGTATATATCTGCTTCATTCACAAGTTAATAAGAAGCTTCAAAAGGAAGTTTTGTATTGTTTTCTCATAATTCTTTTACTGCTCTCCTTATTTTCAGTCATCATGTGGGTATCAACTAATCTGTGATGGTGGGTATTATTAAATACCTCTATATTCTTTGGGTACACCATCTTCTGAAAGCTGCTATATTATTATTACAAATACTAAATACCTTTTCATAATAATAATCTAAAAGCATAATTAGCATTATCGTGTATTTTAATTTCAATGTCAAATTATTGCTCATATCAAGTGTAATATAAAATTTTCTCAAAGTCTCTAATATTCAAAACTGAATTCCAAACTTTCTGTAATTTTTCTGCATTTTCTATCAACAAGATTTTTTGCAGTTTAAAATGATTTGAAAAGCTATTTTGCAAAAAAAAATGAAAATTGGGAGGTTGTAACTTGGATCCATTGGACCCAGAACTGGTTCATTTCAAAAGGACACATTTTTACAATACATCACTTGACTTAATATTTAACTTTTTCTTCTATACCAAACAAATGAATACAGTCTTTTTTTATCTTTTTGAATACAGATTTTTTAACTCAAAGACAAAAATTTATGAACCAAGACAAAATTTAACAAAAAATATAATTTTGATCACAATATAGTTTATTTACATTTATTTCCCAATGAAATAAAATTAGAATAATTTCTTAATTAAATTACATTGTTTTGGTTAGATTGTTTGTTTCTCACACTTCATAAATGTTTGCCTTTCATGTTAAAAAATATCTGTATTTGAAAAAAAAAAAGAAAACTACATACTTATTCATTTTATGTTAAAGGAAAATTTTGAATATGTAAATATCAAGCCACATGATATCTTTTGTTTTTTTTTTTTTGGGGGGGGGGTTGTAAAATAGCAATTTCAGTTGATTCCAACATCAACAGAATGTTATCAAGAGAGGAATGATAATACTTACAGAAGATTTAGAGTTCATTTTTGCATTTTTAAAAAATTTTTTTTTTTTTTTATCTTTGAAAAATTTTATATAAAATTTGACATGAGCAATAAATTGAACATTGTGTCCAATGGATATGAGTTGATTCAATTTATTCTTACTTTTTTAATAAAAACGTTTCTATTAATTCTAAAATAATTGATATCTTCATTTTTTAATGGCTGTGGATTTAGGTAAGCTAATATTGTATCTTTATAAGTACTGAAGAATCTTAGGAATTTTTTTTTTTTTTGTTTTGTGAATGCCATAATGGTTATCAGCACACAGAAAATGGAATCGGCAAGCTATGTTCAAATTCCAACCAAAGCTGTTTGTATTCACTTTGTATTAATACCCTTAGTAAAATAGCAGGGTTGATTAAGCTCTCTAATCATGGTGGTTGGAAACCAGTCTAAGAAATAATTTACTGTAAGGATCCATGATCACCCAGGTCCTAAATGAACATGGCACTTTCCATCTCTATTTATTCGTAATGTTCCTTTAAATCTCACCATAAATATTTTGACAAAAGGAAATACTTGTTAGCCATACATGACCCATGTAGATATCAATGTGCTCACAAGATTTTTTCTAATCTTATTTGTTATTGGAAGAAAAGGTCTATAGATACAACCCATTTATTTTTTTTTTTAAGATTCTTTTCAAATGATGATGATAATAACAAAAACAATAATGATATTGAATTGAAAAATGTGCAATGATTGTAATCAATAAAGGGGAGAAAAGAAAAGAACTAGCCAATCAAGAAAGTATCAAGGCACATCGGGGAAAAAGAAAACTACAAATTCCTAGGAATATTAGAAGCTTACACTATCAAGTAAATAGAGATTAACAAAAAAAAAATCAGGAAAGAATACCTCAGAAAGACAAGGAAACTACTAGAAACCAAACTTGACAGAAGGTACTTAACAAAAGGAATAAATACCTGAGCAATCTATCTAGTAAGATTCTCCAGAGCCTTCCTAAACTGGACAGAAACATAGACCACAGAATAAGAAAATTGATAATGATGCACTGAAAGATGATGTGGACAGGTTATAAGTGACAACAAAAGGAAAAGCACTTGCCAGTATTAAAGAATGTGCAGATGCTGCAATTCAGGGGCTTAAAGAATGTACAAACAAGAGCAATGAAAGACAAATTACAGCAGCCAATAACAGCAGAAACAAAAAGAAGTCAAGGACAAACAAGAAAACATGAGAAGAAAAACACCAATATAGACACTTCAGAAGGTAGACTAGGGACATTGTGCACAAGATGAACTGAACATGGCATTGTAGAGGAACCCTAAAGAGAGAAATAGAATCATTATCAATGGCAGCTCAAAATAATTCCATAAAAATTAGTTATATAAAAGAATAGGTTGGACCCAAGAGAATAACAAGTATAGACTATGTGGGAAGAAAGATGAAATATTAATCCATATATTAAATGAATGCAGCAAAATGGTCCAGAAAGAGTACAAAAGCAGATATGACTGGGTAAGGAGGGTGATCTATACAGAATTGTGCAAGTGACCATACTGACAAATGGTACATGAACAAACCAAAAACTATCCTTAAAAATAAGATTCACAAAATTGGAGTTTTTAGATAAAAACAAATCACCCAAATAGCCGGAAGACTAGAATGAATTGTAATAAGAAATTAATGTGTCAGGTAGACTTTGCCATTTAATCAACTCACAGAGTTAAAATAAAGGAAAGTGAAAAATTTGAGAAATACCTAGACCTTGTCAGGGAACTAAAGAAGTTGTGGAATGTGAAGATGATAGTGATACCACTCATAGTTGGAGCACTTGGAACAATCTCCTCGAAAAGATACTAAGGAACACTGCTGGGATTGACTTGAAGACTTTGAAGTATCCTGGAGAGCTGAGGAGACTTGCTGTCACTAACTTGAGTGAAAACCACCAATTATTATTAAAGTGAAAAACTCACAAAGAGTAGAGTAATAATAATAATTATGCACTGATTAAGGTTGAAACATCATTTTTAAGAGATTTTACTCATATAAATTAAACTAGCTCAGAGGTTTGGGAAGTAATGAAGACTTAAATGTTATTAAGTAAAATCACATAACAGACAATATTCTAACAAAATTCTTTTTATGTTGATAATACTCAGAGATAAACAATATTAACAGTATTTTCTTTTGTGGCATTATCTCTTTACATTTCACCAATAATAGCAGTTTTGCCTCTTGATTGACCTATGGTGACCTCGGAGGTTGTCAACATCTATTCCATGTTCTTCCTTAAATTAAGTTACTCCTATTGACGAATTTTCAAACCCTAAAGTTCAACAGTTTTTGAAGGGGAGTCCCCATAGCATAGTGGCTAACATGCTGGAATGCAATATCAAACCAACAATTTGGGCATCCATAAAACACATACAAGCAATCCTTGGTATTTATTATTACCAAAATGATTGTTGATCTGGTTTGCAGGAATCTCCAGCTTGGGTTTTTCTCACTCAACACCTTTCATAGCAAAGTATGTTTTCAAGTTGGTAAGGCCATATTCACAAATCTGCTATTATTTGCACCATGGAACTTGTGTTTATAAACTGTCTGCAAGGTAATCATCACATTTAGTGCTTTCAACTTATTAATCCCATCCTGCTATTTTCCAGAAGATAAAGAAGTAGATCTAAAACTAAAGTATTTATAGTAATTATGTAATTTCTTCTCCTCTTCTTCTTTCTCCAACATCTGATCCAAGTATTGTGCTTATGTGCATCAGTTTTTTCCCTGTTTATAATAAAGCTGAATTAATTTATACTGTAAACACTTAGTTTTTGTTTGGATAAAACACAAATGCACATGCACTTATTAAGAGTGCCAACCAGTTGTGCATGTTTCTGGGTCAGTCATGATAATTGCAGAACAAATTTCAGTATCTCTACTTTTATTGTAAAATAAAGAATCTCCTTATGTTACATCCTGCTTGTGGTAAAGAGGTTGGGTAAATATATAGTTTGAGTGTAATTATCTGTATTCAAAATAGCCTTTCTTGACAATTGAAGTTTGTCCAATAATAGCAATCAGAAGTTTCTTTGTCTTTTTTCAAGATTCACTCTAAGGAAGACCCAAATGGGCCACTACTTGGCAAAAAGTTATAAGGATATAATAATGAGATGTGGTAGATGAATTGGAAGGAGGGTTGAAGGGTGGGGTGCAGCATAAGTAAAGATAGGAATATGAATCTATAGAATTTCTAAGGACCAGTGTGACACTGATTGACACTGGACTTAAAGAACTCAAGATCATATGCTGCTGGAAAATACAAGGAAGTTTCTTTCAATCATTACCTGTTCTTGGAAAGAAGCCATCTGTGTGAAATTTTAACCAAGAATAAAAGCTCCCAAAAAATGGATGTAATTCTGAAGAACCAAAAACTGCAAAGAGAAATATTTAACCAAGTTTTGGTTTGTTTATATGGTAATCAGATTTGTTAGATCCAACAGTTATTCAAATTATTTCTAATTGATATGTAAATATATTGTTTGTAAAAATTGTTAAATATAAGATGTTGTTTTGAAGGTAATATTCTTGTTTATAAGAAATGTAAACAAGAGAATATATAAACAGAATGCTACAAATGATAATAGAACAGTAGGAACTTTTTCTTTTTTTTTTTCTTTTTTTTTTTTTTCATTTAAAAATAAGTTTTGGGGATGAGACAGCATCCCATACCATTGCCCTGAAGATGGTTTTAAAAAAGACATTGGCGTATTATGCATATATGAATAGATAAATCCTGTGAATATATTGTTTTTTTATATCTTATATAAATATAAAACCCATAAAGATATCAAATTATGAACACTAGAAGTTTATTATAATAAGTTTCATGTGATATACACAATCATTAGATGAAAAAGAGCATTGTGCATGTAACATGAAACTTAAAGTGTTCATAATGTGCATGTAACATGAAACTTCTAGTGTTCATAATTTGATATTTTTCTAGATTTTTTACCTGCTCTGCTGTCATTGCATTGAACCCTTTTTGAAAACTTTTCACATTTATGTTTTTATCATATATCTGTATGTGTGTGTAGTAATTCTTTATCTACAACATAGTACTATTGAAAATGGTCCTCATCTGTTTATGATGCACTTGCTGCACCACTGAATGGATGTGTTCATCCTAATTTGATTTTCTTCAGTAGTTGCTGTCAATGACCTTCCACTGTACAGTTTATTTTTCTCACTGGCTTCACCTTCTTTAAACTTTTTCACACATTACTCTCCATCTCTTACCATATTCATTCCTGAGTCTTCTGTAGAGGTCAACATCAGTACATCCCTATTGAGTCTGTGACTGCTCTATGTCTCTGCTTCATATCCATGATTATATAACAATTGAAAATACAGACACTATGTCAGTCATGCAGTAAAAATTACTTTACCTGACAGAGTAAAAGCATCACATTTTGGTTAATATGTTCAAGGAAAATAGCAAATATGTATTACTTTTAGTACAATCTGCATATCTCTAAATACTTATCAGAGTTTAAGTATAATACAACACTCAGTGTTCATGCAGATTTTCAGGTTTAAGAAAATATATCAATTCAACAGAGAGATATGAAAATTATTGAAAAACAGATTTGACAAGAAAAAATAATGGATGAATGTATTTGCCCAAATCCTCTGCTCTGGGCAGGAGTGACACAAGGTCAATTTTTCAGCAGAGTAAAGCTTGTTTGAATTCAGAGTTTTCCTTCTCTCAGTCTGATTGCCTTGTCAAGGCTAAAGAACCCAGTTTGCCCTACTATTTACTCATAGCTGGAAGAGATAACCCTTGCCTGACCATAGGCATTAGTGTGAAGTCAAACACAAACAGCCTCATCCAGGATTTGAACACAGGTTACCTATTCTATTTCCTATGATAATAATCATTATACTAAGTGCACTTCTAAAATATTGGATGAAACTGAATATCCACTAACACACAATATTTGAAAGGCAAGAGTTTTGTTTAAACTAAAAGAAAAAAGCAAAAAAAAAACTTCAGGTGTTACATCATAGTATTATTTACCCAATCCCTCTACCATGAGCAAGATGTGACACATGGTCAATTTTAAAATAGCGTACTGATGGTTTATTTTTTAGTCTTTCTTCTTTTAGACTGGTTGCCATACCAAGACTAAAGAGTCCAGTCTGCCCTACTATTTACTCATATCTAAGTGGGTGGGGATATAACATATGATTTTTGCATTTCCCAGGGACATTACCACAAAGTGAAACACAGATAACTTCATCTGGGATTTATAACATAGCAACTTAATTTTTAAATATTCAGTTTTTTCTTTCACACAAAATAAATACATAGTTTTTTTCTTTCCTTTTCTTTTTTAAACACAGATTTTTGCACAAAAGGCAAACATTTATGAATGAAACAAAAGGGTTTAACAACCTAGCTTAATCAAAATGATAATGATATAATTTATTTGTCAACTTAGATCTGTTGGATCCAGAATTGATTTACCCACCCTGTCAGCAGAATTTTGAATATTCTGACTATATCCCTTGCATAGGAATAAAAAAAAAGAGGTTCCATGTGTATGACACTAAACTGCATCTGATGGTGAGGTTCTTATACACCTGTAAATAAATATCATTGTTTTGATTGAATCAGATTGTTACTTAAAATGTTTGGTCTCACTTCCTAAATCTTTGTCTTTAAAAAAATGCTCTATACTCAAAAAGAAAAATATGTATTTATTCATATGTGTAAAAAAAATAATAACTTTACTATTTTAATATCAAGTCACCATGACCTATTACATGACATCAAGCAGTGTATTGTGAAAATGTGTCCTCTTGAGATTAACAAATTCTGGGTCCAATGGATCTGAGTTGAACTAAAAAATCTTTTTGTTCCCTCTTCTTCTTTTTTAAGCAATTTATTCTGTTCAGATATGCACAAGGCATATTCATCTGAACCTGCTCATTTCTCTCTACAAGCAGACATGCGCACAACAGCTGGTTGATTGTTATATAGAGCATGCTTCAAGTTGATTCCTTATTGACAAGCTGCTGGTCATAAACTCTTTGCAAATCAGATCTGTGGTGAATCTTAGTCAGAACTCATGATTGCTTCCTGCAAGATATTGATAATAATGCAAAACATCTTTTCTTTTTCTTTCTGTTTTTATATACTTGTCTTTCTTTAGTTCTAAAGTAAGTAGACTGACCATTTATATCCTTGGGGTAGCACAGAAGCACACACATTATATAAAGAACTTCTTGAAGCACATGCATTAGATCATGTGATTAGACTATCCATTGTGGAGAGAGCAGTAGTAAAGAGACAACTACATGCAAAGAGGTTTTGCCAGTGTTCTTTCAATATATTCTGTCAGCCGTTATTGTGAATACAATGGGAAATATCTTCAGCCTTCTCCTCCACCATGTTTATGTCAACTACTTTGGTTCAATTATGATAATCTGTGACTGTGTCTACTTAACTTGTTTATTGAGATCTTTCTTTTTATTTTTTACCATTCCAAGCTTCTTTTTTTCTTGTTTTTTTTTTTTTTTGTTTTACTCAGTGCTGAGAAAAAAAGGTGGATATTTATTAGCTGTCCTCACAATGTGGGCACATTTTATCAGAAGATAACATACAGAGAACTTTGATAGATTGGTGTTAGTGAGTGGCAAGTAGGCAGGTATACTTGTGTCTTGTGAATAACACTTGCATGTAAAAATATAAGGCAGATAGTGCAGTGGATAAAGTATTGAAACTGGAAGTTGCAAGGCCTGTTGTTAAAATCAAACTGTGTGAGAGCCACTCCTAGGTATAAACAGTTGTTTGGAATTCTGTGGCTGTTAAGAGGATCCAAAATGTGCTCTTTTTTGGTGATTCCTTCTATTGGTGAGTATACCTATGCCATCAAAAACCTGAGTATGTTCAATATAAGCTTAGTTTTTGGGTTGTTTTTTTTTAATATAGATGTGTAGACAATCAAGCATTAACAATATTTTTGTGGTATTGCAAAGGACAGGAGCCTAAATAAATTTCTACTTTGGGTCACATAAAGTCTTAGGTCAGTCTTGTTGTTGGTTATTCATAAACAATAATATTTAGAAATTTTTTTCCTGTTCAAATTATCAAGAAAACAGATTATTTCAATGATAAGAATTTTCCTTATAAATTTCTTTTTTTTTTTTCTTGACAATCCATTTATAATAATAAAGTACCATATTCAGTGGAATTTAATGAACCTACTTTTTTCCCTCAAATATTAGAATTTCATAAATTTGTAATAAATGCAAAAAATAAATTCAGTGTCTTATCCAACAATTTTTTTCTTTTTTATCAAAATGGTGTTTGGAGATCCTTACATATCATCAAACACAATAAACAGAGACAAAAATTAAGCAACTATAACCCACTATGCTTGCTATTATAGATACTTACTAGACTTAGTTTAGTCAGGCACAATGATTGGATCACCTTTTTGACTGCAGCCCTATGGTCTACAATAAGTTTACAAGATCAGTACAGCACATAAATTTTCAAGAAAGAAATAATGAAATATTAAATATTTTGATATCACTGATTACAGTGCTTATAACTTGTTTTTGTTTTTATATTTAATTGTACATTGTGTGAAAAATTGGTGTGATCATTTATAATTCCATTTTTTAAATGCATTTTAAAATGTCTTCTCCTAAATCATGTTATACACAGAAACACCAAATAAGAAAACAGGAGAAACTTATAAAAAGGTAAAACAGACTTAAGTTATCTGTTATCTTTGATAAAACATGCATGACAAAAATTATTGTTGGTAATTTAATCAGAGATAAATTTTCCAGGCACCTTTGTTGGATTAACTACCAAAATACTACATCTTGTAGACTCCTTTTAGGAGTATAGGACCAAAGCTACACCATGATTGTGATGGTAGCTAGTAATTTTTTCTTTTAATAATGTAAAATTGTTAGCTCACACTGTTGTATATTGACCTCCAACCCGGCCGGGCTATCAAAATAGGAAATGGACCTGTGTAAATAACAGGTGCATCCGGTCAAGGAATATCAGAATATAACCTTGATCATGGACAGGTTGAATGAGTGCGATTTATGACGCCCGCAAGAAGAAGTTGGGCATCGAACTATTATATAACTCGGTGCACAGGAAGTTCAATCAGTTGGAGATAAGATGCGGTAGAGAAAACCAGCACCCAGCAGAGGGGGCCCTCAGGCCCCCAATTAAGCAGTTGGAGATCAGCCCAGGAGAACAGGAAAGAAACGCTGTTATGGCCATAAGAGTGGGGGTCAATATGTTGCTGTTCTGTTCGGTCTCCAACTCCCTCTCACAGTAAAACCTTTAGTAACCCTTTCGAACCCTTTCAAATAAAGTGAGAGGTATATTTTTCTAAAGAACTGTCTCGGTCGTCTTTATTGTGTCATTGTGTTCTATATGTATATGTGTATGTATAGTGGTCATGGCTATGCAACAACACCCCAACTATCAAAATACTTTATTTATTCATCTTTGATTCTCATCTTTACATCTATCCAAAGTGCCAAAGTAGAATTGAATCTGAACCTAAAATGATTTTTCAATTTCCAGAAATGTATCTGTTCCAGATATGTTCTTTGTTTTATTTCAAGAATGTTCTGCTAAAAACATCCTCAACCATTGTCCTCTGTATGTCTTTTCTGTTTTGTGCTATCAGTTTAATTCATTTTACTTATTTCATAGAACTTCTCTCTCATTATTCCTAATTCTGTATTATTACTTAGTATTTGTTCTCTTTTCTCTTTACTTAACAGTATGGTTGTGAAAAATGATCAACTGTCACAGAGCAGATCAAAAGAATTGGATTCCAACAGTGATCGAGAAGAAATGTAAGTCATTCATGTTTTTGTGTTAACCCAAAAGAATGGATGTAATAATAAAATTTTGTTATAAATAAGATAACATTACCTTTTTTCAAACTGTTGACATCGTTTAGTCTCATAAGATCATATATCTGCATTTGGACTTAAGCAAGGTTGTATAGAAAACCAGTAGTAGCCCATGCAGCAAATATTCTCTTTCCAGGCCACTGATGTTATTCAAGTAAAATGCAAGGGCCAATACAGTTTGGCACCACTGTCATCAAAGTAGTTACCATAAGGAAGTTGAAGATAATATCAGTCTGCCTTAGATACTTCAACCACTGCTTTTGAATTAGAATATATAATTTTCCTAGACTGGTTGCCCACTGAGGCTAGAGAGACCAATCTGCCCAACTATTTTAACCATAGCATTGAGGAGAAGAGATGTATTCATAGCTTTTCCAAGTGCCAGAATCAGGGTTTGAACTTGGTTTGCTGATTGTATTTTCTGCACAAATAACGTTTTAATTGTCTGTGCCTTGATTTTTAGAATAAAACAGAATGGATTAAGTACAACAGCAAAATTGATCAAATGTCTGTTTTGACTGTTCTTTGACTCTTTAATTCATTATTTTTACTCTGTGAGTTTTTGCACCATGATTCTTCCTCTGCTCTCAAATTCCCCAGTCTCTTTTCCAGGCCTTTGGGGACAGTTCCAAGGGTAATAACTACTATTGTTATGGCCTTCGTGTTCCACAGCTTTTTCAGCTCTCTAATTAGATTTCAGTTAAGGCTAACAGCTACTGGTGTGAAAACTTGCAAAGAGGAGGAAGAGAAGTATAATATATAAACAACAGAAAGAAAAGCAAAAAATTGGATAAATACTTGAACTTTGCTAGAGAACTGAAAAATTGTTGAACATGAAGGTAACAGTCATACAAATCATAGTCAGAGCTCTTAGAATAATTTCAAAAATTTTGCAAAGAGAATCTGGGGAAATGTTGAGACCATCTGGACCACATCAACTAGAACACTGAGAAGAGTCCTGGAGAGCTGAGGAGACTTGCTGTTACTCAGACTTCAGTGAAGGCCACAAGTTTGTACTGGTATGAAAATTGACAAAGAGTAAAAAATAAAAATGATGATGATATTTTCTTTATTGCAATTTATTTGACAGTGAAATGATTGAAAGAAATTGAATTGTACCTCTATACATAAGTTCAAGTGCATTAGTTATTATTATTATTATTATTATTATTATTCACCTCATAAAATTGCCCATTCGGCTAGGGCTGTAGAATACACTGACTGCTTCTCTGTAGAGGAGTAAGACCCCCTCCCCCATGAGTGTCCTAGATATGACACTAGAAAATCTGATGATGAGGTTCCAGTAATGCTGGAGTTTTGGGGAATGCAGAGTACCCCTTCATCGCCACCATTCCCAGGTCTACTCTGGCCTGGAGTGGTAGCACCTGATAGGTTCCTATCTATGGATCAAATAGAACTAACCTGTGTACTTATGCTAAACTGAATTGCTTGAAATGGAACTGTTTTGACATTGAAACTGTGTGTAAACAAAAAACTGTACTTATACTAAACTGAATTGTTTGAAATTGAACTGTTTATATATATAAAAATGGATTTGGCATTAATGACCTACAATAGTTGTTGTGCAATAAAAACCAAACCAAACCAAACCAAATAAAACCTCATAAAATTCAAACAAAAATGTATTTTTTGTTCAATACATACTTTTACTAGTAGGAAGTGTCTACTTCTAATTATAAATCTTACCAAGAAGTACACAAGTTGAAATTTTAAACTCACACTGATAGTAATTAAATAAAAAAAATTATATCAGAAATATCATAGCATGTACATTAGAATTCTTATTAGTGGTTTTTCCTTGTCAAATGTTTTTTTGTGGATGAAATTTGATTTGGGTGTTAAAATAAAAGGAGATGATAAAAAAAAGGATAGACCAAGTTGTTGGTGTACAGTGCAAAAACTTTTACTGTAACTCTTTGAAGTTAGAGTGCAATCATAGTTGTCAAATAGTGAAGGGAGAGACCATTTACCTCTACTTCCTTCACACATACACACACACACACACACACTTTCAGATCAACTGGTCATTTGCTCTTCTTACCCACTCCTGGATCAGACATTCTTACCAAGTGTAAGTGGGGGATTAAAACTTAGAACCTTAGGAAAGTCAAGGTTCAAGTGGTTGCTATGAACACTTAAGACAGTTTAAACACTTCTAGGTTCCTTACTTTTGACAAAACTGCTGTTAGAAAGAAAAGGATTTAAGAATCCTGAATATATATTTTTGCCACCCTCTATCCAAAAGAGTGGTATCAGCAGATACCCATAAATGTAATATTTGTTTTTCTTTTATAAAATAAATGGTTTGTTTTTGTTTTTTATTTGTTCTTTTTTTGGGGGGGTCTGAAGGTTAGGGAACAAAACTATTCAAATATTTCAAATTCTAGTTGAAACTGGTAAAACTTATATATTACTAAAATTTTATATTTATATACACCTACCTAACAGTAACCCAACAAGAACAGCATATTATAGTGAGATTTTTATTAGAGCAATTAGTAAAGTTGCCAACCATAGTCAAGGGTGACCCAAAGGCTCCCTTTTGAATAGCTACTACACCAAGGTGTAGGGGAGGGCACAACTCCTTTCCCTGGATTGCTCCACGTGACCCTTTATCCTTACCTTATAATGCTGAGTGTTAAGCAAGGAGGCATCAAGTACCATTTTTTGAGTGTTTGGTATGACTCAACCTGGGATTGAACCCAGGTCTCCCGGACTATCGATGAACACTCTAACCATTATGCCAATGTCCAGTTAGAGCAATACCCTTAGAAAAGCTAAGGAGATTTCCATATGAGTTTTTCATTCCAGTTTCAACTGGTGTTTTTTTCACTGTAGTTTAAGTGGAAGCAAGTTTCCTAGGCTCTCCAGAATTCTCCAAAGTATCCTAGCTGATTTTAACAGTGCTATAGTCTGGATAATCTCAATCTTTCTCCATTTCTCTTCATCTCTTTTTTCCAATTTAAAACTGAATGATAATTTTATGTTATCTTTGTTTATGCAGAATTTCATATTTTAATTATCCAAATTCTCAATATAAGAGATAAATTCAAGTCACAAATATCCAAATGAAGGAAAGAAATTTAATTTGTGAAATTTTTTAAGATAAAAAACAACTCCTGTGGTTTCTATGTTTTATATTTTTATAGACAGGTACACATACACAAGTTGAAAATTTTAATTATATGTGATATGTTTACAATTAATGATGGAATAAAACTTGAAGAGTGATTTGGAAATGACACTAAACTTCATCAGATAGTAAGGCTGCAGTTCTGGAGCTTTGGGATATATTATCCCTTCATTGCCATTACTCTGCCCTGGAGTGATAGTACTTGTTAGGGCCCCATTTATGGATTTAAAAAAATATTCAATCATTTACTATACTTGAAACCATTTAACTGTGTGCAAACAAATGATTGATATTAGTGTAAGCAATACTTGAAACCATTTAACTGTGTGCAAATGAATGATTAATATTAAATAGAATTAATAGTGTTGGATGAAATTACTTGAAACCAACTAAAATAAATATCAAAGGAAAATTACAAAGATCGCATGTAGATCCATCTAACAATTCCCAAAATAGATAACTTGAGAAAAACTCAAATCACAAATTCAGGACCAAACACCAAAACAAACAATGAAAACCAAAACACAATCTAACAACTCTCAACCAAACTCAAGCTTTTTCCCTATCCAAAATTAATCATACCCATTCAACAACTGAACAAAAACAACTGAAAATATCACCCCCCCCCACACACACACACACACACCTTATCATCTCAATCCAGAGACCCCTCAACATCAAGAACAAAATCAAAAGAAAAAAAAAACTAATGAGAAACCAAATATTAAACAAGACCATACAAACTAAAACAAAGTAACTCCCCCAAGGATCAAAACAGAATAAAACTAAAACCCTAGATAGATCTGAGAGTGTAAAAAGTATGAATATTGAAACTGATAACATAATTCTAAGCCTCAAAATAGTAGAAATATATATTATAAATGTAGGGTACATCTATGAAACAAGACCATCGATATAACATATGTCTGTGAAGCAAAATTGTCTAACCATTGTCTTGCACTCTAATAATTTGTTTAAAAACAAAATTGTTTGCCTCCAAACTATTCACTTACAAACAATATATATATATATATATATATATATATATATATATATATATATATATTGTGGGGTCAGGGCAAGCTGTGTTACCATTTTTTATCTGACTCCATTCTGAGGTTATTCTATTTTTACCCCACGTTGCCTTATTGATCTAACTCCTTGAACAAGAAGGCCCAAAAAGAATTATACGAAAGAAGACAGCAACAGATAGAAGACAGACTTTTTTTGTTTTATTTTTCCTTTATTTCCTTTATTTTCAATGGGTGAGGGAATTTTCCCTGAATACAATTGAAATGGTTGAATCCCTAGTCAAGGTGTTTAAAAAATACATTAATTGTTTCTTGGTGTACGAAAATCATTAAATAAGTTTCCGGACTTTTTTTGTATGGACACTTTTATTGATAGTACACACATGAAACTCTAGTCCCCTTTGAAGTAATCTCCTCCGGCTGCAATGCACTTGTTGTACCATTCCAACAACTTCTGGAAGGCCCCATGGAAGTCCTCTTCTGTGAGCATGTCAATGACCTTCGTCACAGCCTCTTTCATCTCCTCAATTGTCTCATAACGACAGCCTGTGAGCTTAGGGAATAACCCAAAGTCACAAGGAGCAAGGTCTGGACTATAGAGAGGGTGAGGAACTGTCTTGGTCAAATAACGTGTTAGTCACTTTTGGAAGTTTGTTCAAGTCTAGTGTTTTAGTTTGTAGTTTAATAGGTCCACTTCGTAGCTTTTTATATTTTAGCATACTGTTAACCGAGACAGCTGCTACTAGTGAAAGATTAGCTCAACGTGGTGCCTTAGAGCAGCCACGTTGGCTTCATTAGCGGCCAGGAGATTTAGATGTTGTTACTCTGCCGGTCACTGCTGAAAGAGTATGATCTTCCTCCTTTTGTCAGGAGGTCCCTTTTTCTTTATGCATACATTGCCCCTTTTTCTGTCAGAGGCCTCTGGGAGTTTCTGCATATTTTAATAATTTTCTTTTTTAATTCAATTTAAATTTATTTATTCCCAACAATATATATATATATATATATATATATATATATATATAATTTGGCATTGAATAACTTACAAGAGTTGATATTCCATTGAACAAAATAATCTAACTAACCTTTATTCATCTATTCATAAGTTCTGCTAGGATCAGAATGTAGTATATGTGCTTTCTGCCTTGGATCATAGTATACTCATTGTACTCCTGAAAATCTTATTAAATTTATTACAAAAAAAGGTTAATTATAAAAAATTTTAAATCATCTTTATACTTATAAATTAGACTTTTCCTTTTATATCTGTTTTTGAGAAAGATTTAAATTTTTATACTTTTCAAAATGATAACTTGGGTAATTCCCATGGTGGAGGGGTTAATATGCCAAACTGCGACATTGTAGTAAGGAAGTTCTAACTTCAGTCACACTATTATGTTCACTTTCAAATTAATATCCTTGGAAATATATGGACCTCCCTTATCCCCCCAGCTATGAGTCAAATAGTAACACCACTGTTCTTCTATAAGGATGGCTTTAACATTAAATAACCCCAAAAAGATGATATGACATTAAAGAAAGAAACCAAACCAATAACTTTTCATTTATTTTATATCTTAAAGTTTCTGTGGTTAGAGATACTACACCTTGATTTGAGGTAAAGTGTCTGACACAAGACAGAAGTGTCAATTTATACATAGATAATCCTATCATCTTTTTTTTTTTTTTTTTACAATTATACGAGTTTTATAATAATGAAATATCTATCTAGAGAAAGTAGCAATAATTTTTTTTTAATCCTGTTCCTGATATTGTTTCTTTCATCACATTTCGTATTTATATTATTGTTGATTATGATATAAAATTGTTTTCATGTTATTTTTTTATACTCTACAGATTATCATTAGAAGAAATGAAAAACTGGTCTGAATCATTTGACAGACTTATTAGAAGCAGTGGTGAGTAAAGTTTATTTTAATCTTTTACTATTTTATAAAACAAAAATATTTACTACAGTTTTCACTGAGTGATTCCTTTATGCATGCACAGCATCTTAAAAGTTTTTATCAAAAATTAAGATATGCCTATATTCATATAAGCACTTTTTAAGACATCTCAAAGTTTTACCAACATAAACTTTTTACAATTCTTACAAAGAATTATTTCTTCATTGGAGAGGCTGAATCCTCACTATCATCAAATGAGATTGTAGTTTATGATATCATCAAGTTGCATCACTAGCACAGATTTCCTAACTCTCTCCGTCTGTAGAATATACCGATTGCTTCTCTGCATAGAGGTAAGACCCCCACCCAATGAGTGTCCTGATTATGACACCAAACAATCGATGGTGAAGTTCCAGTAATGCCAGAGCTTTGGAGAATGCAGAGTACCCCTTCAGTACCATCGCTCCCAAGTTTAAAATAGAACTGTTTTGACATTTAAACTGCATACTTATGCTAAACTGAATTGCTTGAAATAGAACTGTTTTGACCACTAGACTGTGTACCTATGCTAAACTGAATTATCTGAAATAAAACTGTTTTGACATTAACCCTGTTTATTGTCCAGTCAACTTGGGCTATTGAATACACCTACTGTACTTCCACAGAGGAATAAGACCCCACCTTCCAAACAAGTGTCCTGGATATGACACTAAAGAATCTGATGGTGAGGTTCCAGTGATGCTGGGGCTTTGGAGAATGCAGAGCACCCCTTCCTTACCATTGCCCCCAGCTCTACTCTGGTCCAGAATGGTAGCACTTGATAGGGCCTTATCTATGGGTTAAATAGAACTAAAGTGCATACTTATGCTAAACTGAATTGTTTAAATTAGAACTGTTTGACTAAACTGAATAGCTTGAAATAGAAATGTTTTTGACAATTGAACTGTGTACTTAAATTTAAACTGTGTACTTATGCTAAACTGAATTGTTTAAAATGGAACTGTTTTTCACATAGAAAATGTACCTATGCTAAACTGAACTGTTTAATATAGAACTGTTTTGACATTTATCTGTGCGTAAACAAAATCTGTAATTATACTAAACTGAATTGGCTGAATTAGAATTGTTTGAATAAACTGAATAGCTTGAAAAAGAAATGTTTTTGACAATTAAATTGTGTACTCATGCTAAATTGAATTGTTTGAAATATAAAAATGGATTTAAATAGAACTAAACTGCGTACTTATGCTGAACTGATTTGTTTGAATTAGAACTGTTTGACTAAACTGAATAGCTTGAAATAGAAATATTTTTGACAATTAAACTGTGTACTCATGCTAAACTGAGTTGTTTAAAATAGAACTATTTGCATAAAAATGGATTTGACGTTAAATAACCTACAAAGGTTGACATGCCATAAAACCCAACCAACCAACCAAATTTCTCCATCTGTCCCTATCATCCTTCACTCCTGGTAGGTCTGGCAAACTATATCCTGTGTCCACACAGAGCTGTTGTTGATAAATTCTTGCTGGTCAGCCAACACTGGCATGACCATGTGATGGGGTCCATAGGAAGACATCACTTATGTGTTCATCCTTGCTTCTCCAGCAGTGTCCTGCACCTTCAGATTTCACTATCCAGAGGAAGGGGCCTTCGAACCTAACTACTTTGGATACTGTTCTTATTTTTGTAGAATTTTTCTTTCCTTTTTTCAACTTTTTTTTTTTTTTTCAGGTGGACGGAGAAAATTTAGAGAATTTCTTCGAATGGAATATAGTGAAGAAAATATGTTGTTTTGGCTAGCATGTGAAGAACTGAAGAGAGAACAAAATTCAGAACTAATAGAAGAAAAAGCCAGGTTAATATATGAAGATTATATATCTATACTGTCACCAAAAGAGGTAAGTTTCATACTTTTCATTTTTTTTTCTCTTTTTTATTATTTCATTTATTAGCATAATACTTCCCCCTCCTCAAAAAATGGTAAGATTATTTATGTATGGATTGACAATTCTACCTAGGATTTAAACATATATCACCTGCCTTCAGGCTGAGATCTAAGCATAGTATTTGTTCCTCCTCTTCATTATTTACAGAGCTACTCATTAAGAAGGACACCTAACAATTGTTGGATACTCATTGGTTGAAGATTCACTTTAGTTCAGTTAAAGAAGAAATTCAACGCTTTTTTTTCTTATTTTGCGTGTCTTATCTTTTGCACTTAGACTTTGTATCAAAACCCCAAATAAGTGAAATAAATGCATCCATTCACTTGGTGCACATGACTTGCTCATGATGTCATCTCCCAAGACCTTTTCAGTCATCAGATTGGTGTGTCCCTTCAGTGCTTGATGTGTGTGTCACTTTAGTGTATTTGTATAGAGCATACATCACAACCTGTCGAGTTTGCAGTTTGTGACCTTTTCACCTTTGTACTTCGAACTTGCACTTCATGACCTTGCTTCCTCCAAGCCCAGGTCTGCCCTCTGATACCAAGCTTAGCACTAGGCCCTCTGCTCTGAGTGCCTCTCTAAGCACATATGTTATATAACACAATTTCTCATAAAAAGTGAATTTTCTTCTTAACTAAAGATACTAGGTTTTTATTATTTCGAGTGAAACAATATACCATCAAAGTGAATATGAGAAGTTATTTATTACCAAACTCTTCAGTTTTGAAACTGTGTAACTAAAAAATATGTATACTTCTTAGATACATTGATGCAATTTTTTTTGTTACAGTTTCAATACTACAGAGTTTGGTCATAAATAATACTCAATAATATACATTTTGATGTATGATATTCCACTAGAGATAATAAAATCTAGATATCTTTGATTGAAAAGAAAATTGATATATCTTTTTAAATTGTGCCAAGTGTACTTACATATGAAAAATACTGTATATAAAATTCCAAAAGAATTTCTTAATACTTGGCTGTTAAACCAAGTTCAGCATCATCATCAAGTCACACTGACAGCATAGAATTCCCTGACTCTCTTTCTCTCTCTCTCCATCCACCCTTATCTTCAATCACTCCCAGCAGGTCCTCCAAACTACATCCAGTGCCTGTACAGAGCTGATGTAAATTCTTGCTAGTTGGCTAACGCTGGTGCATCCATGTGTAGGGTTCCATCAAAGAACGTCACTTATTAGCTTGTCCTTGTTTTTCCAGCAGTGCCCCACATGACTTGTCTGTCTTATTTGAATGGTTTGTGATATCTGTACAACTGCTATTTTGTGGGGTGTTGCTTCCAGGAACTGTTCAAAATAATACATTGCATTTTTGTGTAGTTCCCATCTAGTTTTTTTTTCCATGTATTTTGTTTACATCCATCAGGTGCATCCATACAATATTACTGACATGACCACAGCTTGGAAAATATAACATATACAAGTATATGTAGTTATATTGTATATATTGTATGAAGTTACATTATATATATATATATATATATATATATACACACACACATCCCTGGACAAAAATATAAGACCGTCCTCAAAAATGAAGAAAAAGATATTGTTTACAATTTTTAAATTATAAAAATCATTTATATGAAAGATAAGGTTAAGAAACATTTAAATTTGAAATAAGAAATTTCAATTCATATTTTATATGTATATTAGCATTTATGCTAAATTTTTAAATTTGGTTTTGATATAAATATAAGATCACCAATAAAAACTAAAGAAAAAAAGGACTTGATTTAATTGAAAAATCTATTATATGTAGTCTACATAATATAAAAGCTATTAAAACTGTAATACTTAAAATACTAAAAGCATAAATGGCTATAAGAACTAAATTATCTGAATTTGAGAAAGGCAAGATTACAGCTCTGAAAAGATTTGGAAAATCTCAGAGAGAAATTTCGAAGGCCTTAGGATACAGTAAAACTGTTATCTGCAATTACTTGAAAAGTTCAAATAAGTATGGAACAAGAAAACTGACTGGAAGGCCCAAAAAATTATCACTACAATTCAAGAGAAGAATTATTTTTGAAGTTAAAAAAAAAAAAAAAATTTGCTAACATCAAAAATATTGAAATCTCTAGTGGATGCTCCTTGCAGTACTAGAACAATTAAAAGGCATTTAAACAACCAAAAAATTAAGGATAAGAAAAGAATTCATCGTCCAAGGTTAACTATGAAGCACAAAGAGAAATGACTGGAATATGCACATCAATACCAAACCATGAATGCTAAAGAATGGTGAAAAGTGGTTTTCTTGGACGAAAAGAAATCCAATTTAGATGGTCTAGATGGCTTTCAGATGTAATGGCACACCCAAAATTTTCCAGAAGTGAATTACTCAACAAGGCATAGTGGAAGAGCATCACTTATGATCGGGGGGGGGGGGCTTCTCATCTTCTGGTAAACTTAAACTACAAATATGTCAGTGGTTGACAAAAAGCAGCAGATTTTGTGAAGATGCTAAATGATTTATCTCTCGCACAAGAAGGGCGTCATCTTTGTGGAGAAGAATGGATTTTTCAGCAACATAATGGTGCTATGCACAATGCATCAATAACAAAGAAGTACTTGCTTGAATAAATTAAGACTTCTTGACCACCCAGCAGGCTCTCCAGTCCTCAATCCTATAGAAAATTTGATTGATTGTTGCAAAAGTTTATGAAGGAGGTCGACAGTAAAGTTGGCGAACATAGTCAAGGGTGACCCGAAGGCTCCCTTTTCAATAGCTACTACACCAAGGTGTAGGAGAGGGCACTACTCCTTCCCTGAATTGCTCCACTTTACCCTTGATCCATACCTTATAATGCTAAGTGTTAAGCAAGGAGGCATCAAGTATCATTTTTTGAGTGTTTGGTATGATTCGACCAGGGATTGAACCCAGGTCTCCTGAGCCATTGGCAAACACTCTAACCGCTTCAGCAATTTCTAAACTCAAAAATGTAATCTTAGATGCATGTGAAAAAATACCTTCGGTTCAACTTCAAAAACTAGTTGATATTATGCCTTACTGAATTTTTAAGGTTATCAATGCTAACAGCGGATGTACAAAGTATTAAATAAAAAATTTGCCTTTATATTTTATAGTTCTTCTCATTGGTCTTATATTTATATCAAAACAAAATTTTAAAATTAAGCATAAATGCTAATATACATATAAGAAATGAATTTAAATTTCTTCATATTTTAAATTTGTCTTTATGCCTTATCTTTCATATATCTGATTTTCATAATTTAAAAATTGTAAACAATATCTTTTTCTTCATTTTTGACAGTGGTCTTATATTTTTGTCCAGGGGTGTATATAATTAAAGTTATTATTTTTCAATTGATGTCATATTGCAAAATAATCTTTTTACTAATACAAATTTGTATACTGTTATGTAGTTTCAAGTATTCTTATCTAATACTAATAATGTATGCACAATTTTACAGTTTCAAGTAGCTTATAATAATCAGTTGTAAACATTTATAATTTCGAGTAACTATTCTTAATATAAATGATTTGTACAGTTCTATGGTTTCAAGTATTTTTAACAATTACTGATAATTTTCAAACAGATCTATTTGACCCATAGATGGGTCCCTAACAGGTACAATGGACCTAGAAGTAATGGCAATGTAAAAAGGTAACTCCATACACTCCAGAGATCCTGAACTGAAGCCTCACTACTAGATGCAGTTTGTTACTGTAACATAACAAAAATAGCACATCATAAGTAGATTTTTATTATGGCAATACTGTTTAAGTGCTCTAACTTTCAGAATAAATCAACTTCCAGTTCAACTTACAACTTGATAATGATAGTATAAAGGGTCAGTGTTTGTACCCACACTGACAAAAGTTATCTAATTTTCGTGTGTTTGTGTTTGTTATAAAAAGCTTTAAAACGAAAATTATATCAACATGAGAAAAGTAAAATATGAGGATCATTAAATAAGTTTCCAGACTTTTTTCGTATGGGCACTTTTATTGATAGTACATATATGAAACTCTAGTCCCCTTTGAAGTTATCTCCTCCAGCTGCAATGCACTTGTTGTACCATTCCAACAACTTCTGGAAGGCCCCATGGAAGTCCTCTTCTGTGAGCATGTTAATGACCTTCATCACAGCCTCTTTCATCTCCTCAATTGTCTCATAACAACAGCCTCTGACGAAAAGTCACAGGGAGCAAGGTCTGAACTATAGGGAGGGTGAGGAACTGTCTTGATGCCCATCTTGGTCAAATAGTCTGTGACAAGGATGGAGTTGTGGACTGGTGTATTGTCCTGGTGGAAATGCCACTGACCTGATTTGAAGAGTACTGCTCTTTTCCGACGGAATCTCTTGCTGAACTCCCTTAAAACCTCAACATAGTAACCCTAACTCTAACCCTAACCCTTTGGCCAATCAACTCTAGGGTATTGACTTCCTTACTCCTCCCACACCTCTCATCATCCCTCACAGACTCCCT
Organism: Sepioteuthis lessoniana; assembly: GCA_963585895.1. NCBI lineage: Eukaryota > Metazoa > Mollusca > Cephalopoda > Myopsida > Loliginidae > Sepioteuthis > Sepioteuthis lessoniana. The sequence goes on along the minus strand of CAUZXS010002490.1, from coordinate 18,855 downwards.
GCCTTCCTTGAATCTCTTCTGCCACTCAAAAGCTGATGCTCAATTCATGCAAGATGGTCCAAAAGCAGTCTGAAGCATTCCATACGTTTCTGTGACATTATTTCCAAGTTTAAAACAGAATTTTATTGCATATCATCCTTCTAAAGTGTCCTCACATCCAGATTGCATTTTTGAAATTCACCAGCTGTGACAATCAGGCTTTAGTAGGGTGTATTCCAATTGCTGCTGTAGCTGTTCATTTGAAGCTGAAATTATAAAAATAGGTCAGTCATCTCATAAAGATTTATAGCAATAACATACTGAATTTTCAAGAGTCTACGACAATTTTAAATGCCTGTACAAAAAAAAGTCAGGAAACTTATTGAATGCACCACGTAAAATAAAATCTCCATTAATCAATTTGTAAAATATTGAGACATTTATTTTGTTTTAAAAAAATTATTGCATATTTTCATATAGAATTTTTTTTTCCAAAATAAAGAGATTTAATAATTTTCTGTAAAAAAAATTATTGATCTATTCATATTTTTTTCTATCGTAAATATTTCCACACTATTACAAAAGTTTTTTTTCTGAATTATAAGCATATCTGTTCAAAAATAATTTAACTCTAGAGTTCTAGGGTTTGTTTTGTCAAAGTACAAGTAAATCTTTTTTTTAATTTTAAACAGCCATAACCGGGTAATTTTAAACAGAGTTAATTTGATTAATTACATTGTCCTCTTATTTATTTGCAAATTATTATCATATAAATTCTAAAAATAGTGATTTGATATTATGTTTAATGGCTATTTTTAATGGCCTTTAACCTATTCAATCAATAAGCCCAATATTTTAAGCTGAGAGCTATTTTAATATACACTTTAAGTTCAATATTTTCAGTCATTCATGGAATTGTTTTAAACAAAAATGATTGAAACCTGAGTGGTGTTTTTGCACTTTTTCTTTTCTTTTTTTTTGTTCTTACAGGGTACCAGAATGGTTAAGGTGTTAATTGTTCAAATGGTTAAGCAAATAAAAACATATTTAATCTTCATTTATAAATGAATTCTGTCTTAAAAGGGTTAAACCCTCAACTGCTTGATTATACATTTTGTATTAGAAATAAGAACCTGTTTTGTGCTAGAATTTCTACTGTATATACTCATGCATAAGCAAACACTTGATTTATGATTGCAAAATCATTGGCTTTATGGAATTATTCTTTGAAGCTAATGTTTGCTCCTAGCCCTTTCCATAATGTTTGAATTTCAACCTTATAAAATTATTCTTTATGTTTAGAGCATTGCCAATTTTTACTTAATGGTTAAGTCTTCAAAATTCAGCTCATACTCAAAGAGATTAGGTACATAGATATTAACTTACATAAACTATTTTTTTGTAGCAATCTTTTTTGTATGTATTATCACTTTACACATTGCTCTTGGGAAAGAATGAGCACATCTATTCTCTCTCTAGCTATGGGTTAAATTATAAGGAAGACTAAGCTATTCTTTCTACTATTCCAAGCCAATTTATGTATTAACCCACCTCTTCCACCACAGGTAGGATGCAACACAAGCTCAATTTTTAAGCATAGTACAGCTGGTTTGAATTTGATGATTTCCTTCTCCTAGACTAGTTGTCTTTCTAAGGCTAAAAAACTCAGTCTGTCCCATTAAATTATAAAATAGGACTACTATTATAGTTTTCTTATGGTTACTATTTATTTACTATTATTTATATCTGACTATTTAGTTTGGCTCAAAGTCAAAAGTGGAATAAACAGTATAAAAACTTATTACAGTTATGATGATTTAGTTTGGTTTCTTAATGGCATATCAACCTATGTGTGTTATTTAATGCCAAAGTCATCCTTGTAAAAAAAACAATGATGATACTATTTAAACCAAAGCTGGGAGGATAGGAGGAGTTCATACCTTTCTCAAGAGTATTAATCTGAAAATGAACATAATAACATGACTGGAGTTCAAATTCACTTACTTCAAAGCTGCAGTCCAGCTCTTTAGCCATTACTCTATGGGGACTACTCCTATGATGGTTTGTAAGGCTAACTTGTTAACCATTACTCTATAACAAACCACACTAATCATTGCTATTTTGCTTTCATATGAGATTTTAAGACTGGTTTATATTATCAAAAGAAAAAGGATCAAATTGGGAGTATCATTTGAGCTTTGTAATTCACCCAACCCCTATGCTATGGGCAGGATGTGACACAAGGTCAATTTTTAAGCAGAGTACAGCTAAGAAGGCGAGATGAAAAGAAAAAAATCTGAACATGAGCACAGGTAAAAAATCATGCATAATAGTAGTAATTCATTCTAACCAGATGGTGAGTTTGGATGTAGTGAGTCTGTTTACGAAGGTACCTACTGATGAGACACTTGCTGTAGTACGAGATAAATTGGCTGGAGACCCCTTGCTGGAAGAATACTCTTGTATTCCGATAGATAATCTAATGGAAATGTTGACTTTCTGTGTGAAGACAACCTACTTCGGGATGGGATCTGATATATGCTGACAAGAAGAAGGACTGGCTATGGGCTTGCCATTGTCACCAGTGTTGGCGAACATATACATATAAATGGCATTAGGATCTACATCACTAAAGTTATCTATGTGGCTTAGATACGTAGATGAAACATTCATTCTCTGGCCTCATCAGGAAGATGTTCAGATATTACTTGATCACGTGAACTCAATCCGACCATCTATCCAGTTCCCTATGGAGAAAGAGCAAGACAACAAATTACCCTTCCTCAATGTATTAGTAACACGCACAGAGCAAGGATTCAGGTTATCTGTGTACCGTAAGTCCACCTTCACCAGACAGTACCTCAATTTCAACTCCCATCATCCATATACGGTAAAGAAAGTAATAGTCCGTTGCTTACAACATCGAGCAAAAACCATTAGTAGCGATACTGATGCATATCAAGAAGAAATGATTAGTCTGAGACACAACCTCCATCGTAACAACTACCCAGTGCACATAACATCAGTTTCAAGAAACCTAGATAGGAGGATAGAGGACAATACCCAAAAACTCACCACAGTATGTTTGCCCTATGTGAAAGGACTAGCCGAAAGGATCCAAAAGATATGTAGTCCATATGACATCAGGACAGTATTCACAAGTGGTTCAACTCTTCGGAGATATCTCTTCCGGGTCAAGCCACCAATGGAATTCAACATGATCAAGAACTGTGTTAACTCCATCCCTTGCAGTTGTGGTAAAATATACAAAGGTGAGACAGGTCGCCCACTAAAAGTAAGGCTAGAAAAACATCGGAAAGCAGTTGTATGAGGTGAGATTGAAAAGTCAGGTATGGTGGACCATATATGGAAGGAAAAGGGAAACCATCTGCCCTTATGGGATAATGTTGAAATAATTGATAGGGCTGAACATGAGAGGATTAGACACCTTAAGGAATCAGCACATATGTTGGGCTACAATGACCTGTTGAGTAGACCAAGTATAGAGTTGAATACAATATGGGAACCGATAATTAAGAAGGCTAGATAAAAAAAATTTTTTAAATCTGAATATGAGCACAGGTAAAAAAATCATACATAATAGTAATAATCCTAGTCAAGTAAGAACATTAAGTTTATAATTCCTAAAAATCCACTTTGAATTGTCCAGCAGGACACATCACGTAACAGTTATAGGCATTGGTTCCCTAAACTTCTAAGGAGACAATCATCTGGAGGTTGCAGGTTCAATCCTGACTGCAGGCGAGTAACAATACAGGAATACTTAACACTTGTACCCGGTTATGGCTAACGGAATCAGAACAGACGACCCCCTTGGATTTAATAAAGGACATAGTTTGAAGTTCCGTGAAGGTTCCCGAGTTCAACAAACACCTGAAGAAGGCCAGAGCACATATCTGCCAAAACATTGTGGAAATAACAATAAAGATGAAGACAATAGTCTAAAAACCCTTAATGATAAAAAATCATCAAGCTTTGTGTCAGAAATTTAGACAACTAGAATTCAGAGTTTTTCTTCTCCTAGACTGGTTCCTACTAATAATCCACAACTGGGGAAAGAACAGATGGATTCATAATGTAAAACATAGATAGCATCATCTAGGATTTGAACTGAGGTTGTCAAATGTAAACAAGTTTTGTTATGTTTTTTGCTAATTTATCTCCTGTTTTCACACAAAGATAGATGAATAAGTTCATTTGCCCTATCAGTGAAGCTTAGAATATGCTGACTGTAAGACACCTACTCTCAAGAAAAAAGGTGTCATGGATATGATGATAAACTGCATCTGGTGGTGAGTCTCCAGTTCTGAAGGTTTGAAGAGTGTGAGGAACCCCTTTATTGCCATTACTCCCAGGTCCACTCTGATCTGAAGTTGTAGTATCTGTTAAAGTCCCATTTATGGGTCAAATAGATCTGTTCAACAATTATTCATATTTGAAAGAACTATGTGGGGAAAAAGTTCTTAAGCAACAACTATATAAAAACTGTAAATATAAATGTATGATGAATCTGATTTCCTAACTTCTAGGCATAAAAGAATCTTAAACAAGTTGAAATGATGTTAAAATCAATTAATCAATCACTCAAATAAGTTCATATAGTTATTAATTGAATTTTGAACAATTTTCACTGTATAATGTTTATTCTAAAAAAAATTTTTTTCAATGTATAATCGAGTTTTTTTATTCATCTTTATTTTTATTTTATTTTTCAGGTTAGTTTAGATTCCAGAGTGAGGGAGGTGATAAATCAGAATATGTTGGATCCGTCTCCACACACATTTGATGAAGCACAACTTCAAATTTATACTCTAATGCATCAAGATCCTTACCCACGCTTTCTCAATTCCCAGCTGTACAAAAAACTCATCGAGGAGGCCTCGTCGTGAGAATACTTACACCACTTACACTCTCACTGTCCTAGTTTTTCTGCTGCAAGGAAACATGTGACATTCATCCACTACCAACTACCAATGAAGTGGCACCAGCAGTGGCAGTAGTTACCAAAGCAGCAGTGATGTTGTTGTTGTTATTGTTGTTGTTGTCTCTTTTTGAGATACTTCCGAGGGAACACCGGGTGCAAAGACGACAACCGATGATATGTAGCATACTACTGGTGATAGAGATATCCAGCCGATCAGCTCCTGTTGTTGGCGATTGTTTTTGTCATTGTTGTTGTTGTTGTGGGGAAAAATAAAACAAATAATAATAATATTAACTGAAAGATTTGACTGATAAACAGATTGATTTTTTCAATTGATTTGACTATCCACCACACTGTTTATGCTGACATCCATTTTATCGTATACTGTACATTTACCTCAATGATTTCTTTGGGAAATGCATGAAGATTTTAGAAGAGAGAAAAAGAAAACACATACACCCCTAACATCTACAAATACATACATAAGCATATTTTATTGATTTTTTTTTAATGAAAAAAAGGAAACAAAAAGAAGTTTTAGAGAGATTAATATATACAGCTTTACCTAAATATACACAACAATATTGATAAGGAAGGGGCTATTGAGACAGTTACTATTGATTTCGGCCATGATATTTTTAAAAGAAAAAAATAAACAAAAAAAAAGTATTGTAATGTGAAGGGAAAAGTGTAATCTTCATTCTGTTTTCTTATTCTTTTTTAATAATTGAGAAGATAAGGCCAACATTTTTGTCTTGTTTATATGATAGATATTTTTTGTTATTGTTTCCGTTTATCAGAATATGCTGACTATGCTTTATTTTAGGAGCTATACAACATTATAGTGGTTTGATCAAACAAAAAAGATTTTTCCGTTAAAAAAAACGAAAACAATGTTTCCCAACCCTAATTTTTTTTCCTTGCTTTCTTTTACACTAACTACATTCAGAATATGTTAAGGTAAAATTCTGTTGTGCTTTGTTTTATCTTTACACTAAAATGTAACCATCCCAAGTAGCCAAAAAGAAATATATATATATATATATATATATATATATATATATATCTCAAACATAAGTATGTCCAATATATTATATATATATATATATATATATATATATATATATACACATTCATAACATGTATATTATTATATGTATGTCTGAGATATGTATATGTATGTGTATGCAATCATGTATGTCTATACATATATCATGACATATATGTCATATATGCATCTAATTTACATATATATAATTTCCCATGATTACATAAATATATACATGTGCATACACAGATGCATACTTAATTTCAAGTCCATACAGAAGCACAAATAAGTGTTCAAGTTTGACCATATCTGTCCACAAAAATTTCATCAAAATCAAATAATTATAATATATACGTACTTGATATTCTATATAAATCAGAACATGTTTAAAGGTAGCAACATTTATACACATATTTGTTACATATTCAACAGCAGCAGGTCCAATTAGATTCACACGAGCAATAGAAAGTGAATCACTGGATGAACACAAATATTAAATACATTTTGTAGTTTGGGGAATTCTCATATAAAAGAAATGATGAAACAATAAATAACAATTAAATATGTATGCACACAGTCTGTATGCATGTTTTTTAAATATACAATATATTCAGCAAAATTAGAATATTCAACTATGCACATACACTCATATATACATACACATACTCATTTATTTATATATATATATATATATATATATATATACTCACACATTACAAATGATATATATATATATATATATATATATATATATATATATATGTGTGTGTGTGTGTGTATATACACACACAAACGTATGTATTACATGTAATATATATATATATACATACACACACACACACATTCCATGTAATAGGTGTATATGTATACACACACGCAAACATACACATGTGTGTGTGTATATATATATATATATATATATATATATATATATATATATATATACTCACACATATTACATTGAAGCATATGCACTACATATAACATATGTATGTAAATTAATCTATATATACATACACACATACTCACATCACATAGATACATATATATTGCATATCTACATACGTGTGAAATGCATATATGTGTTAGAGTATATTATATATATATATATATATATATATATATATATATATATATATATAGCTTTGGCTTCTGAAGGTAGAAGCATTGAAAAACAATTTACATTTTTATTTAACATTACTTAGAATTTTTTGCTGCTCTGAATTCTAAACAATGAACATTTTTACAAGTGCAAAAACATTTTTCGTTTAGTAAATATTTTTAATTCATATACTGTTTGCTAATAGACTTTTCTTGGGATTTTACTTACAATAATAAGAAAAAGAAACAAAAAATAATAATAATAAAGATTGTAATTATTCACAGCCTCTAAATCTTGATAAGATACTCTTCTATTAAAGCATTTAGTGTTTGTTTGTTTGTGTGCCTGCAAGTTTGATTTTGTTCTCAATCATGGTCTCCAACAATGATGAGATTGACAAAAAGAGAGAAATCAAATATTTCTTATTCTAAAAAAAAAAAGCAAACAATATTTGTTGACCATAGACTAAATGTGAATTGAAAACTGTTTATTCTTTACACTTGCAAGATGATTTTTTTATGTCATTCCATATCATACAAGTATACCTGTGTGCATATTATACAATGTGCTTGTGCACACATGTACACACTCTAAATATGCACACGTGTTTCACTTCAGCTTGACTAAGTTGGAAAAATTATCACATCAAAATTATCATTCACAATGCAGTGCCAACTATTTTTACATTTTTGGTAAAAGTCTACACAGGCTGTCTCTAATTTGTTTGAGCTTTTGTAAGTTGCTTTTTGTTTTTTTCTCTTTTATGTAGTCTCTGCCCTTCACTTTTACTTAATTTGAATTTAATTGAATAATATACTCCAAACTAAATATTCATTATGTTTGGTTCTGTGTCATCCTCTATAGAAATCAACATTACAAGATGTATGTGTGAGTGTGTGTATGTGTTCATTTTGGAATAAACAGTTTCCTACTAAATATTCTCTCGGATCTATTTTCTTCTTTTCCTTCATCAGTTCTTTTGGTCATCTGATGACTCCCCTTTCCTCTAAGGGAGAGCAAATTTGGTGGCAACTACACCATTTCACTGTTTTATTGGTTCATTTACATCCATTTTTCAATGGTTACCGTAATTCCATATTCATTTTCCACACCTGTTACTACTACTATTACTACTACTACTACTGCTGCTGCTGCTGCTGCTGCAATAACTGTTCCCTCATAAAAATAATTTCATGACAAAAATAAATAAGTAAAACCTCGCCACTGTTATTTCATGACTATTTTCAAAAAAAGAAAAAGCAAAGAAAAAATACCTTAGAATAGATGTTGCTACATCTACGTGGATGTCTAGACTCAAACAATAAAGATACCAATGGGAATTTTAATAAAATGTTTAAGATATGTAACAAAAGCAGCAAATACATGACAAAATTTGAAGGTAATAATGTTTTATACTATGATTGATTATGAAACAAATCTTGAAGTGTAAAAGGATTAATTCTTATAGAGAATATCAATATTCACTTAGAAAAAAAATGTTGATAAAAAAATTGGCCTTATTTTAGTGTACTTAAAAGTGAATCATTTACCAAGTACAAAAAACTTGATAAATTTATCTTGTGCACTAAGGGGACGGCAAAGCCCTTGAATTAAATTAATAAAATGGGTTTTCTTTTTAATTCCCACATAATGTTTGAAATATTTTATAGTTTGTGATTTTTTCCCCTTCCTTTTTCATTTTGTCATTCCTACCTGGTTCTGCATTGAACTGATTATAAAGAAAAGAAAATACCCCCCTCCATACCTAAAACATTTTTAAC
>CAUZXS010002490.1:5000-7500 GCA_963585895.1 Sepioteuthis lessoniana | reverse complement strand
TCCTAGTGTATATGGTCTTTTCTTTTTCTTTAAAATAAATCTTGAACCTTAAAAAGTGAAGATCAAATTCCTCTGAAGTTTCAATGTAATATTTTCATATACCCCTTATCTGTGTGAAATTACTCAAAATGGAGGTGTGAATCCTCATTTACAGGATATATATATATATATATATATATATATATATATATTGCGTGTGTGTGTGTGTGTGTACCGAAGTCACCTACCAGCCTGCTCATAAATATACCAGTGTCTATTCTTATTTCCTCTATATTTGCTCACAGGGTTTTTATCCCTTCCTGATATAAATCTGATTAAAATACAAGAAGAGAATGAAAAGAATCAAGGTAAATAACAATGTAACACTTTACTTGAAACCTTCCTCTCTTATGTCCAAATTCTAATTAAAAACATTTTTTTTTCTGTTTTTGTTTTTGTTTTTTAAATGAATAATCAAAATCCACTGTTGAAAGGCTATGAATCATCAGAGTTGCGCTGGGCTGGGCTGGAGTGGGTCTTGTTTAAAACTTGTAGAATAAAGAGAGAGAAAGAGAGAACAATGATATTTGGATTGCTAAAAAGTGTTCTCTTCAACAGGAAATATTTTATACTTTTTTGATGGCCAAAGGTGAGGTATTGAGAAATTTTTAGCTTTGATGTCTGTTCTTTTAAACCCCTTTTAGCAGATTTGTTTCCTCTTTTATTTTCTTTCATCTACTGAATCATGCGATTGCAATCAAAGCATTTCCCTCCTTGCTAATTGTGTTCTTACTTTTTAATTAATATATTGATATTATTGTATATGGATATTAAAATTGAGATTTAATCCCATTTTCACTGAATTTTAGTGTTGTTAAAAAAATTTCAGCCATAAAACTGGACCTTAATTTAAATTTTTTTTTTTTTTTACTTTATCATCCATGAAATCATCTCATCAAATATCTTCATACATATTCTTTTTATTACAGATTTTCAGTTACTTTTTTTATTTTATTTTTTTTAATCATCTTTAGGTAATCCATTCAATCTGATTAAACACATTTTTATATACAGAACTCTTACAGTAGATCCCTATTCTCTATATCAGCTGCTCTTAACCTAAGCTGACCTGACAGTGTGTTGGAATGATAGAAATTGCAAAGATGAGGATATTAGTCCAAATAAACATATTAATGTGAATAATGAATATCCTCATGGAGATTAAACTTTATCAATGGCCAATAGCCTATTTATATTTGTACAAGACATGGGGTGGATGAACTGTTTAATGCTAATGTTAATAAAATGACAAAACTGATCCCTCATTTGATATCAATGAAACAACAATAATGACGACTAAATAAATTATTATAAAATGGTGAATGTTAATGATGCTTCATTTAGCTAATATCAAACTAGTTTTATTGGTTTATTTTTAAGGAAATTTTTTAATCAAAAAATAAAATAAATACCAATAAAAATAATTATTGAAGAAGGTCAATTTATAGAGGTTTTTTCTTCTCTCTCACTGATATTTTTATATATTTTTTTGAATTGGAAAGAGCAAAATAAAATTTGATGTAAAGAAATACTGATAAGTGAAGTTTAGAAAAATTAATTGACATCTTCATTTCTAAAATAGTATACAATATAAAACAATCTTAGATTAACTTTATTCTTTCTCTTAAGTTTTCCTTCTTTCTTTTTAGGTTCATATTATTTATCACACAAGTTGATCAAACTTGATAGAACAGCTCACTTGAAAAAAAAGACGTTATTATTTCCTTTGAATCTATTAAAACTGAGAACAACCTTCAGTTAATATTTTATGATATAAGAACAATTGTTGTCCTCCTTTTTACCAAAAACAATTATAAGGTTATCTAGTTACGATTAAAATATTATTTTAATACATGACAGTTAAACATTCATTTCCTATTAAATGACACTTTTTTCTGAGATGAGAAATTGTCTTTATTATTCACTGATGTACTCACTAAAGAAGCAGTACACAAATGACATTAGGTTTAAGGCTACAAGTTACCTCTACCAGATTGTTTTATGGGACACATGGCCTAATGTTAAGGTGTATCTATATACCCGGCAGTTGGGAGTTCAATCCCAAAGTCGGGTAATATATACAATGTCATCACTCAGTGGAAAAGACAAGTGACATTTCAAGGATAATCGAACTCAGAAAAATTAACTTATACACCATATCCTCTAAGCATTGTATGGTAGAATGAGAATAATCTACCTTGTAGATTAAAAGATCTGGTTAGAAATTCCCAGAAGGTTACCAACTACAAGACAGCTGAAAAGGGCTGGAGGATGTAATGGCCAAAATACTCTGACTATATTAAGGACAAGAGTTTGAGTACAACAATGAACAATAAATGACACTTGATTTATAGAAAGCAAATCCTGTTATAGACATGTTAAATGGAATGTGTCAATAGTAATTACTACTTATATTGATAAAATAAGTATATCCTATTCACACGTGTAAAAAATAGAATCT
>CAUZXS010002489.1:380000-399133 GCA_963585895.1 Sepioteuthis lessoniana | reverse complement strand
TCTCACCCAATCATGATTGTTACTGTATTTCTTTTGTATTAGTAGCATCCACTTATTATATGATTAACAGTTTAATTTTTATTACCATATAACCTAATTGCCTAGTCCGCTGGGGCTGTAGAATACACCGACTGCATCTCTGTAGAGGGGTAAACCCCCACCCAATGAGTGACCTGGATATAACACTAATCAATCTGATGGTGAGGTTCCAGGAATACTGGAGTTTTGGGGAATGCAGAGTACCTCTTCATTACCATCGCTCCCAGGTCCACTCTGGCTCTGAGCGGTAGCACCTGATGGGGTCAAGTAGAACTAAACTGTACTTATGCTAATCTGAATTGCTTGAAATATGACTGTTTTGAAATTTAAACAGCGTACTTATGCCAAACTTAATTGCTTGAAATAGAACTGTTTTAGCATTTAAACTGCACACTTATGTTAAACTGAATTGTTTGAAATGGAACTGCTTTTGTATGGTTAACTGAATTGTTTAAAATAGAACTTTTTTGACATTGGAAGTGTACCTACGCTAAACTGAATAGTTTGAAATAGAACTATTTTGACATTTAACTGTGAGTAAGCAAAAACAATACTTATACTAAACTGAATAGCTTGAAATGGAAATGTTTTTGACAATTAAACTATGTAGTTATGCTAAACTGAATTGTTTGGAATACAACTGTTTATTTGTATAAAATGGATTTGGCATTAAATACCCTACAAAGATTGATATGCTATAAACCCCAAACAAACAAACAAACAAACAAACAAACAAACATATAACCTATATTTGCTATTCTATTGGGTAATATCAATTTTTGTTTTGATATAATTTGTCTTTAAACCATTTTTGTGTTGCTATTAGAAGAGATTAATTTTCTGTCTGTATTATTAATGCCCGGGATATGACACTAAACTGCATCTGATGGTGTGGCTCCAGTCCTGCAGTTTGGAGAATGGGAAGTACCGCTTCATTACTATAACCCTAGGCTCCACTCTGACCCGGAGTGGTAATGGGCCAAATAGAATTGTTCGATCATTTACAAAGGATTATTAGTAGAAGTTATTTGAAACCATACAATTGTTCGCATTTGATAAGAATACTTGATAAACAGAATTATAAACGTTTAGTACTTAAAAGCACGTAGGGGAACTACTCGTGGCGTAATAGATTACGTGGTGGACACTGACTAGGTAGTAAGCGAGTTCGAACTCTTAATGGCGCAATGAACCCCTTTATCCTCCCAGCTATGGGTTCAATAGAACCACTGCTGTTCGTTTTCAAGGATGATCTTGGCATTAAAAAAACAACGACGTTTGATATGCCATTAAACAGAGTGACTAATATTAAAAAACAACAACATGTAATTATGTGTAAACAAATGATTGATATAAAAAAGAATTATTACTATTCGATAACCATACTAGAAGCATTGAAAGTGTGTCATAAATATTTAATAGAATTATTGGTGTTTGAAAAAAATACTTGAAACAATTTAATTGTGTGCAAATAAACAGAATTTTTAACGTTAGAGAGCAATAATTGAAACTTTTTATCTATGTGTAAAAAAAAATGAATTATATCAAATTGAATTATTAGCATTAAATAGCAATACTTGAAACCATTTTGCTATGAGCTTACCAATGAGCTCTGGTTCGTTTAACGGTAAACTATTCTATTTTAAATTCTTCTGGTCCTTTAACCAATCCTTTTGGGAATGTTCCAAGTGCACCAATTACAATTGGTATCACTGTCACCTTCATGTCCCATAGTTTTTCTGTTCTCCAGGTAGTTCTTGATATTCATCTTACTTTTCGCTTCAAATTATACTTCGTGGTCTACCGGGACCGCAAAGTCCTCTATTCGGCTAGTTTTCTTTTTTTTTTGTTTGTTTTTTTGTTAACTATAACTATAACTAGGTCTGGTCGTCTGGCCGAGATGAAGGGATCCGATGTATTTCAATATCTCTGGTCCATTTGTTGAAGTTCTTCCTTTGTACTGTTTAAGAATGGTCCCAAGTATCTTACGAGAAAGACAGCCAGAGTGTTTACCCCTTTGATGAGATTTCAGCTAAATAGTTTCGACTGATATGATAAGTCATCAAATTACACCAATAAATATTCGTTCGTTTTCTTTTTCTAAACACACACACACACACACACACACACACTTATATATATATATATATATATATATAATAAGAACAACTCCACAAACCGTCATTTGGCAATTATAAATTTATTTTAGTCAGCCATTCCATAAGAGAAACCAACCTCTTCAGATAGTTATCTCACAATGGAGAGTAATTCTTGTTAATTAAATAAATATTCTTTCTTGTTGATTATACAAAAAACATTCTTTCAATAACTTTTTACTCGTTTAAAATAATATATATACTAATATATAAATAAAGATGAGGGACAAAAAAAGTACGGGCAAGATGTTGGTGTCAAAACCGGATGTAAAGTTATCGTCTGGTACGGCCCCGTATGTCAAGGCCGAAAGCTAACAGACCTATGTAATGTAAAAACAATAATCCATTCATGTCCACATATGAAATTAATCTAAAATAGAATTAACTTTAAAATTTGAACAGAGAAAATAATATAATCACGTTGGTAGAAATTATCTGACATTATTTATATTCCTTTCAACATTAAAATGCATATCTACACTTTTGATAATCCACTAATTATAAACGGCTATGAGTGACCTTGTTGTTATGATCTTCAATCGCCTATGTGGTCTGTTTTGTTTATTGACGCTGTTAGGGATATTTGTTAACGTTTAATTAATTGCATTTCAACATTGAATTTTTAAAGTTTTTCGTGATATTTTGTTTAACAAAAATGGTTCACAAATGTGTTGCATTTGGCTGTTCTAGGGGAGACCATACTAATTGAGAAAAAGTATCGACATTTTCTTTTCCTCTAGGAAAATTCGATCTCTCTGAGAAATGAATAGATGAACATTTTAAACCATAATGACTGGTTTCCTACAGTTGTATTCTCATATACATGTTCATGCAGAAATATACATATATATGCTGGATACATACTGACGCAATGAATAACAGACGCAGGAAGACTTCTTTAGAAAAATATTTACCTCTCACTTTATTGCAAGGGTTCGAAAAGGGTTACTCAAGGTTTGCTGGAGCTGGAGACCGAACATAATTGAAATATTTTGACCCTCAAACTTATGGCCGTCAACGTTGTGTCTTTCTCGTTCTCCTCTTGTTCAACCGGAGGTCCCGAGGCCCACTCTGCTGGGTGATGGCTTCCTTTACTGCATCTTATCAGCATCTTTTCTGGTCCCCAGACTCCATTGGGGTTCCCGAGTGCCCATTCAGCCGGGTGTGGCTTTCCTTACCACATCTCGTCTATCTCCGTCTCCAACGCTACTGGAACTCCAACTGTCTGCAACTCAACTGGCACTTGAATTCCGTCTTGACAGCGTTATATAATAATTCAACGCCCACACGATCGCCCACTCGATCTTTGAAATCGAATGTTTAATCGTCATCAAGCGTAAATAACTGTCATGCAGTTCACAGGTCACTCACTTCCGGTGAATCATTCTATGAGTGTACCATGGGAATTTTTTAGCTCGTCCCATTTCATCAGCCAATTTCCGCCCACGCGATTTCCTTTCATAACTGCCATTAGAATGTGTCACCTCCTTCCGGTGCATCACCTTGGAATGGCATTTTTGGCCGGGTCAAAAGGTCAAAATATAACACTACGAAAAATTCAGTTCTTTTCTTCAAATATTTTGATGAAATTTTATTTTGAGAGGAGAGCGAAACAGAATTGGGATTTACATCAAATTCCTACAATCCATTCAGAAAAAAATAAGAACACCGTCTCATTTGCAGTCAACAACAGAATTAAGAAAACCTCCGAAATCAACCAAATGAATTACAAGATTTTCTTTCAACTGACACGATAAAGGACTTATCATTTGAAGAAGAAAAGTTTTATCTTAACAGTTTTGAATTTTAAAAAAATGGAAGATTATATTCTAATTTATAGAATGGTCTTAGACCCTGAAACACATAAAGGAATATATTCGCATTGGTCGAAATTTTCACGTTCAGTTCCAGTGTAATGGAAACCCAATACCTTTACCAAATTGGTCTATACATGGACACAATGCTAAACTTACAAGATTTGTCATGTTAGAAAATTTTCGAAACTACATATAAAAGATGTGATGGAAGAGCAACGATACTCAATTCTAAAAGAGTTAAAAAAACAAACATTAAAAACAAAGACGTCGTTCTTCATTTTCTGCAGAGCAAATACGTTATGCCTTACTTCTGCACTATACGTCTAAACAAACCTACACATTACTTCTGGAAGTTTCCATTAAAATCTTTTTCTTTATTAGAGGAAATTCAAAGAGCTGGCGTAGAATCAATTAGAGCAGCAATATTACATTTGGAAAAAGATCATCTTTCTCAAGATTGCGTTTAAATAGTAGCCGAAATGCAGCTTCAAAAAGGAACACAATTTCATAGCGGGGAGTATATTGGTACAAATCAAGATGATGAAATGTATAAAAGAATAATAGTATTTATGATCACTGTTTTTGAAAATACAGTTCCGTTGGTTATTAAAGCCTGCCCCGAAGTAACAGTAAATTGTGAACGGCTTTCTTAAAAGATTCTGAAATGTAGTTTTCAAGGTATAAATACTGGACATTTTATTAGCGCTGTTGCTACAGACAGCCTTTCAGCCAATGCGAATGCATTTAACATTTTACCGGAT
Source organism: Sepioteuthis lessoniana (assembly GCA_963585895.1). Taxonomy (NCBI): domain Eukaryota; kingdom Metazoa; phylum Mollusca; class Cephalopoda; order Myopsida; family Loliginidae; genus Sepioteuthis; species Sepioteuthis lessoniana. The sequence continues at coordinate 394,360 of CAUZXS010002489.1, read as the reverse complement.
TAGTTTGAGGGGGACAAAAAGTACTACATATCAATTCCCAATTCTCCCCAAAAATATTTGTTTTTTGATTCTGTATATATAGTTAAAAATATTCGGAATAATTTAATGAGCAGTCCACTATAAGAGAGAGTTTGCTGAAAGAATTTTGGAAACTTATTCTCCAAAATATATTTTTTACTAGAGAACGACACACTGAAAATTTCGTTGTTCAATTTTTAAAATTAATTCTCATTTTAGGTTAATTTCATATGCGGCCATGAATGGGTTTTTTTTGGTTTACATTACATCGGCCTATTAACTTACGGCCTTGAAATGTGACATATAGGGGCCGTATTTACTAGTTGGCCGTGATCCTTATGTACCTTTAAATTTTTAACACGACTCACAAAACCTTGAACAACTAAAATTTTGTCAATAAATCAACTTATCTTATTTTAAGAAAAAAATCTGTCAATTTATTTATTCATTCATTAAGGAAAATGTGGCAATATTCACTCTTACATATTACAGACTTTTAAATAGGTTTTATTTGATTTCGATTTAAGATAAAAAATTCAATCTTAATCTAATTTCTTGATACTTATATATATATATATATATATATAGTGCAATTAGAAGGAAACTCAAACTTGGTTAAATTGTCATTATACATTTATTTCGCCGGAAAATATCATTATATTCTCTGGCTCATCAGATGACCGTACATGTTTAACTTGAGGTCGAAAAACAGGTTGGATTACAGTCTATATGCGTATGGACAAAAAAAGCAAAAACCTATATAAATTCTAAATTCTGAGGTGAGAACAAAGGGGGTCAAAACAATAAAGTGTTAGAAACATTAAGAAACCAGAACAGGGTGTTCCTGTAAATTGACCCATCCCAATTTGAACATATGCTAGATTTTCCATTGCAGGTGGAATCTTCTGAATAATGTAAGTTTGTAAACTAAGTGATTATCTTCATATCGTCTTCTTTACTTCTAATACATATTTTAATCCACTCAGCTAATGTGGTCTTAGACTTTCTCCTTAAAAAATAAAATAACATCAAAATAGAAATAAGAAAATAAAAACCTTTTGGCGGCCACCAGGTGCCTTTAATTAACCCTAAAAATGGTCAAGGGAAATTAACTAAAAACCCTAATTTTGAATAAATATTTAGATTTCTAAGAATCTCCCCATTATATAATACTATCAACTACTGAATTAAACGTTATTAATTCCAATAAAAATAATCCAGCATCAATATCCCAACTATTGCCTAGAGTAGGAGCCTCGGTGGCCCCCAGTCAAGATAATCTAAATTTACTTTTATGCCTACATTTAAACACAGGCTTGTTCCGTTCATGTAACAGTTGTCCGCCATCTTTAGAATAAATCATACTAATTTTTTCATCGACACACGAGTTGCATCAACCATTGAAGCTATTCACGGTTGAAGACTGATTATTTTCCACTTTATTTGGGGGATCAGCCTCTGATCCTTAAGGCACTAAAAATATTCAGATGGAGCAACTTGTAAACTTCTATTTTTACGTTCTTTCAGCATGCTGTATATCTTTGTTAATCGCAATTGATCGTTAAGTTTTTTCTTTTTCGTCGGAAGAACCAGCTGTAGCTAACCATCATATTTAGAATAAAACGGTCGTGCTAAACTTTCTCATTGCAGATATGTAAGTAAGTAAAGTTGCCGACCGTAGTCGAGGGCGACCAGAAGGCTCTCTTTTCAATAGCTACTACACCAAGTTGTAGGGGAGGGCGCTACTCCTTTCTCTGGATAGCTCCACTTTACTCTTGATACGTACCTTATATTGCTGAGTGTTAAGCAAGGAGGTATCAAGTACCATTTTAAAAGTCTTTGGTATGACTCGACCTGGGATTGAACCCCGGTCTCCGGGACCATGGGCGAACACTCTACCCACTAGGCCAATCTGCCGGTTAGTAAAGTTGGCGACCGTAGTCGAAGGCGACCAGAAGGCTCCCTTTTCAATAGCTACTACACCGAGGTGTAGGGGAGGGCGCTACGCCTTTCCCAGGAACAGATATGTACTGGTAGAAATTTTTACGATACTTAGAGTTTAAATCATCTTGCTTAATTGTTGGGAGGAAACTCAAGATAAGAATTCAAAAAATACATTTTAAGAGACAACCTGGATCTGATACCTCAATACTAGTTATCAAAAGCGTTGTTGATGTAACAGTTATCGGCATTATTAATGGTATCGGCGTCCCGAGTTCTATTCGTGGACGACACTGTTTGCATTTCATTTTGCGCTAATACCCTTAAGAAAATCATATATCCATCTCTTTTCCCATCAGCTATGAGTGAATAGGGAAGATTGGGTTCTTTAACCTTTCTAAGGCGACTGGTCTTGGAGAAGGAAAACTCAGAATTAAAACTAGTTGTACTCTGCTTAAAAATTAACCTTGTTTCAAATCCTGTTCGTAGCGGAGGGGTTGGGTAAATGTTTATTAATTCAGCGTAGCTTTCAGTTATATGATACGTAAGACTAACGCGAATGAATCTAATTGCACCAACCCGAGTAGATTGAGATTAACTCTGAACTTGCAATCCGATATTATTTCGATGATCTTGGGTGCAATAAAAATGTCTACTTTCAGATTGGTGTCCATTTTCTTCGAGTTTATTTTACTTTTGTATTTGAATCCAAAATCATTGCTTTCATGAACTTCTTTATGGCTGTATTTAATGCGAAAGCATAGAAAATACCTTTTATGGGTCTGTAAGGAGTATATATTGTACATTGTACAAACCCCTAACATTATAGGACAATGCTGAACATGGATTCGGAATCAGCATACGTAATCCAATTCAAAATATGAGCTTTTACTCCAGCAGTAAAATTGCCCTTTCAGTGGGTCTAAGAATACGCTGTATCCTCTTGGGGTGGGGAGTATTCCCCCCCCCAAAAAGTGTCTTTGGTATGACTCTAAACTGCATCTGGTGGTGAGACTCCTGTTCTGGGGATCTGATTGCCATTATTTCCTGGTCTACTCTCAGATATTCTTTTTAATTTTTTTCCTTCATCTTCAATTGTTTGATGGTGTCTGCTTCCTATATTTCCGTGTATTTTCTTTCTTCGGGGGTTCTTATTTTGTCTTGATTTGGTAGATCTATTCCTTCGGACATATGCCATTTCCCGCTTTTCATTATAACCACGGCACATTTTTATGTCAAATTCCCTCCCTATGTCTTAACTGTATATTCTCACTGGCTGTATTAGGGTTTCCGATTCTTTTTCGTTTTTGGCAAACAATTTGATATCGTCCATGTACATTAGGTGATTGACCTTTTTTGCGATTTAATAAGTTTGTATCCGCTTGTCCATTTCCTGATTATGTAGTTGAGTGGCATCCTCGCTATTACAAATAATAATAGTGGCAGTGAATCTCCCGGGAATATACCTCTCTGGATGTTTTTCTCAGACAAGCTTCTTCCCCTTGTTGTCAATTCCACTCCTCAGGTTCCGATGGTTTTCTCGATAATATTTGTGACTGATTTCTGGTATATTTTGAGACAGCTTATCATCAAGTTTTACGGGACCATATCACATGCCTTTTTATAGTCAAACCAGGCCATAACCAAATTTTTTCGTCTCGTCTTGCTCTCGTTGAGGATGTGTTGATCAATGTGGCTTTCTTGTGCCCCTGGTCCACTTGCAGCATCCTTTCTGTTCCTCGGGGAAAGAGTTCGCTGCTCGTAACGAGTCATAAATCTTCTCTCTTATTTGAGCAGTTAGTATTTTCCACATCAAGGGTACGTTATGAGTAGGTAGTTGTTTGGGACAGTTCCTTTAAGAGGGTCATTCTAGATCAGTATGGCCTTTTCTTTGGTTATCCATTCGGATACGTCTACGTCTTGTAAACATATATTCATTTCGATGACAACTCTGTCATGGATGGAATGGAATTTTTAAACCAAAATCCATATATGCCATCATGGCCCGGAGTTTTTAAATTTGGTACTTTTTTGAGTGTTGCTCTGAGTGAACCGATGTGTATTTTCGTTTTCGATCCTTCTTCAAATCCTTCTAACTCTTTTCCCAAGTTGTTTATTCATTCGGCTTTTCTGTTACGTTCTCTTCGTTCCCATATTTTGCTTCAAATTTGTTTTGTTTTATTGTCATCAGGTTGTTAGTATGTCTTCGTGCAATCCACACCTACTTGCGGTAAAAATTTTTTCGTTGTTTTGGAATGTCCTATTTTGTCTATATTGTTTAATTCTGTCTCAATATCTTTTTCGCCTGTAGATTCTGGTTTATTTCCTCGAGTTGTATTGTCTGTTGTACTTGTATTGCTTTTTCCTTTTATCCCTACATGTTCCAGGGTAATTACTCTGTCTTATCCTTTTTGCTTGTTGTCATAGACTTCTTATCTGTGTTTCCAGTCGAATTTCACAATCAAATTTTGAGTTTCTGTTAGTGTTATTTTGAGTTACCACGATTTTTTCACAAACTAATTTCGCTCCCACATAGATTAGTTCGTTTAATTCCGTGATGTTTTTCGTTGAGATAAGTGTTAAACATTCGTTTATTTTTTTCAGTTTCTAACTTGACTGATCCCTAATCTTGGTTTCTTAGTGATGGTAATCTAGTCTTCTGATCATACATAATTCTCTTTAAATTTTCTAAATTCATTTCCACTTTTTGTGTTCGTGTTTGTGCTGTTTAATTTGGATGTGTGCTGTTTCGATTCTAATTAGTTTGTGGTTCCTTCCGTTGAAAGTGTTCTTGTTTAAGGTATTTGGTGTATCGGTTTTTGTATTGGTGTTTTGTCTTGGTTTCCTGTTTAATTCCTGGTGTATTTCTAGTATTTCAAGCTCAGACAACCAACCTTCATTTTTTATCGTTATAACTTGGTCAGCGAGTCTTTGGGTTGTTGTTTGAAACCTTGCACATTCTTATTATTATTTACTCCTTTAAGAATTTTTCACACCAGCGTTAGCTCAAGTTTTTTTCACGGGAGATTGAGCGACAGCAAGTCTCCTCAAGTCTCCAGGACTCTTCTTAGTATTCTTGTCGATCTCAACAATACTGTAGTTTGAATGACCTCATCTCGTCCTCTTATTTTCAAGTCCTCTAGTCCCTTAACCAATCATTTGGTGACTGTACCGATCGCACCAATTACAACTGGTATCATTGTCAATTTCATGTTCCATAGTTTTTTTTCAGTTGACTAGAAAAGTCTAGGTATTATTATCATTATAATTATTATTATTATTATTGTAGCGTATTTTTTCACGCCATTTTTATCGGGTGGTTTTTCCACAGAAGTCTGACTGATAGTAAGTCTTCTCAGGTCTTTTGCTCTCTTCTAAGTATTCTAGTTGAAATTAATTGTGCTCTGGTCAAGAAGGTGTCGATTCTCCCTTTTATTATTATTATTATTATTTACTCATTCGAGTTTTTCACATCAGCGTTAGCTGATGGTCTTTCACTGGTATTTCAGTGACTGTAAGTCTCCTCAAGTCTCCAGGACACTTCTCAGAATTCTGGCTGTTCTTAATAGTGCAATAGTTTGGGCGGTCTCCACTCGTCCGCCAACTTCCAAGTCCTCCAGTCCCTTTAGTAATCCTTTAGTTACTGTGCCCAAAGCACCAATTACAATTGGTATAATTGTCACCTACATGTTCCATAGTTTTTTTTTTCAATTCCCTAGCAAGGTCGAGATGCTTATCCTTCTTTTCACATTCTTTCAATTTTATTTTTATTATTATTATTTACTTGAAATCATATAACTGTTCAAATAGAAATAGTTACATGAAACCAGATAATTATTAGTATTAGATAGGAATACTTGTAACCAGATAATTATTCGTATTAGATTGGAATACTTCATATCGTATAACTGTGTGCAAAAAAAACCTCTTAAAATAATTGCACAAAAATGTTAATATGAATATTCAATAAACGCAATCCCTCAATCTCGAGGCCTAAAATTATCCCAGATAGGTTGACATGCCATTAAAATCACTCATTCACTCCATCAATCAACCCGGAGGTAAAAACTTTCTTAAATAGAATTACAGAGCAAATACATAAATAAGAAAGCTTCTTGGTTACCTTTGAAATACCTCATGATGAAGAGTAAATACCGTCATGGGTGCCGTCATAGGAGATTGTATTGTAAAGAATTTTCTTTTTTTATTCCCTAGTTGCTGTTAGAAGCCGACAGTATCGGATAAACAAGAAGAGAGAGAACGTGTTAGGAAGGAGAAACAATAAAAACAAAAATGAACGAAAACGCTAGCAATTAGAATGAAGACAAAAAGGAGAATCTTCGCGAAGAAAAAAAATGTTTTTGTTTTTTTTAACCTCCGATAAGACGACAATCAAAAATGACAGAGAAATTGTCTTTTGACTTGGTCGGCAAGTCTTTTGTTTCTAGTTTCGGAACTCGAATTTCAGAATCTAAAAGAAGACGCTGCCCTCTGTCGGTCTCTTTCTTCTACAAGCGCAGATTTTTTTTTTTCAAAGAAAATAAAAGGCAAACACTGGTGAAAGGATTTTGTCTTCCTCCCACGGCTACAGATACCACCCATCTGTGATGGATGCCAGCCCTGTCGAACGTAATCAAGTCTAACTTCTTTTGAGGGTGATGTTAAAAAAATGCAAAGACTTCCCGACCCATTAAAAAGCGAAGATCATTTAATACTGACCCTATTTCTTAAAGTACAAGCTTGGATATAGAGGAAACTACTCATGCTTGAGAAAACTCTATCTGAAAAAAATTCACAGGTATAGGTTTTGGTTTCTTTGTTTAATGGCATATCAACTATCATGGTTTATTTAATGCCAAAGCGATCTTTATAGAACAGTAGGAGTATTATTTAACCCATAGCTAAGGGGATAAGAGAGTTCATGTCTTTCCCAAGGATATTAGTCTGACATAGTGGGACTGTTGTTTGAACTCGTTCACTATGACGTCGCAATCTACGACTGAGCACGGAAACTCCCCCTCACAGGTATATTTTGATTATACGTTGTGCTTTCAATAAGTTTCCAGACATTTTTTGTAAAGGCATTTAAAATTGTCATAGACCCTTGAAAATTCAGTATGTTATTGCTATATATCTTATGAGATGACTGATCAATTTTTATGATTTCAGATTCAAATGGACAGCTACAGCAGTAATTGTCACAGCTGGTGAATGTCAAAAATGCAATCTGGACGTGAGGACACTTTAGAAGAACGATATGCAATAAAATTGTGTTTTAAAGTTGGAAAAAACGCCACAGAAACGTATGGAATGCTTCAGACTGCTTTTCGACCATCTTGCATGAATCGAGCATCCGTTTTTGAGTGGCATAAGAGATTCAAGGAAGGCAGGGAGTCTGTGAGAGATGATGAGAGGTGTGGGAGGAGTAAAGAAGTCAATACCCCAGAGTTGATTGACCAAAGTGTTAGGGTTAGGGTTACTATGTTGAGGTTTTAAGGGAGTTCAGGAAGAGATACCATCGCAAGAGGCTAGCACTCTTCAAATCAGCTCAGTGGCATTTCCACCAGGACAATGTACCATTCTACAACTCCATCCTTGTCACAAACTATTTGACCAAGATGGGCATCAAGACAGTTCCTCAGCCTCCCTATAGTCCAGACCTTGCTCCTTGTGACTTTTAGTTATTCCCTAAGCTCAGAGGCTGTCGTTATGAGACAATTGAGGAGATGAAAGAGGCTGTGATGAAGGTCATTGACACGCTCACACAAGAGGACTTCGATGGGGCCTTGCAGAAGTTGTTGGAACGGTACAAGTACATTGCAGCCGGAAGAGATTACTTCGAAGGGGACTAGAGTTTCATGTGTATACTATCCATAAAATTGCCCATACGAAAAACGTCTGGAAACTTATTTAATGATCCTCGTATCACATAAATTTTATGTATTTCTCATTGCTGACTTAAATAGAAAAAAAAGAGAAAAACTCATTCTTAAAACTTAGGACCCATTAGCTTGGTATTTTAAGCTGACAACTATTTTACTATACACCATAAGCCCAGTACTTCATTTCTCTTTTACTCTTCATTTCAGGAAAGCTGGAGTTTTTCCCAATCCCAACTGGCATATTTCATTTGGATAAGGTTTTTAGTTTCACAGAGTCTCGATTGAGCACATTCGGTTTTACTTCAAATTAAGGAAGCCCTCAAACATGATATTTATTCATTAAGTTCAAAATCTGATGATTATATTTTCAATTTTATGGAAAACGTATGATACTATTAATAAGGAAAGAAAACTAAAAAGGTGGGATTTAAATAGTTTTTAGTTTTTATATTCCTCTGCTGACTTGCATTTGAGTACTTTTGATTCATCAAACACTTTTTAAACGATTGTTCGTCCTCATTTTTATATATATATATATATATATATATATATATATATATATATATATATATATATATTGTGTGTGTGTGTGTGTGTGTGTGTGTGTGTGTGTGTGTGTGTCTAAAAAGTGCTGCGACTGAACTTTAAAATGCTTTAATTTCAAAATGTTAAATTCAACTATGGATGTTTTACGGCTGAACAACTATGAAATTGATAATGTCTCGGCAGCTACACAACAACACGTAAATATTAAGTTTAGATACTTTTGATAAAAGGTGTACTTTTGATAAGTGATTTTTGACGAGACATAAAATTGTGAAAACGAAACCTCTTCTATAACTTACAAGACCTTACAAGGAAGTGCCCGTGGTGTAATGGTTATCGTCGTAGGAAATGGACACGATGACATGAGTTCAAATACTGGACAGGACTGATTGCATTTTACATAGCACTAATACCCTTGGGAAAGATATGAATCCAATTATCCTCCCTCTAGCTATGGGTAAATAGTAGGACAGATTAGGTTGTTCAGCCTTGGTGAGGCAACTAGTCTAGGAGAAGGAAAACTCTGAATTCAAACCTGTTAAACTCCGATCAAAAACTGACCTTGTGTCATATCCTGCACGAGCGGAGGGGTTGGTAAATATATATAACTTACAAGACCTTGTCCCATGTGACTTTTGACCCGTTTCCTAAACGGAAAATGTATATCAAGAGTAAGTTTTGAGGACGTGGAGGACATAAGAAGAAAAAAGACTGCTTAAAAAATGGAGTCTCCGGTATGCTTCGACTAATGGCAAACATTTTATAATAAGTATGCTGATCACTAAGAGGACTCTTTTGAAGAAAATTAATGTTACATTAACTGTTCATTTCTATGTTTATAAATAAAGCATCAGTTCCAATACTTTTTAACACACTATATACACGCACACACATGCATACACACGTTCTATCCGGAACAGAATCATCCCGATATAATATGAAATAAGCATGAAAAACTGTCCGTGTAAAATTACAGATTCATCAATCTTAAATAAAAACCTTTTAACAACAAACGCATGGTGTGCAGCATGATCGCTGTTGATCGTATCGGAAAAAATCTTGATTAGATAAATGGAGCTACCATTACCAGTTGCCAAAGTTCACTTGCATCACGCAAGTGACAGTTTAAAATGTCGGAAGTATTTCTGTCAGACTATATATATATAGGTGCCTGTGGTGTAATGATTATCGTCGTAGGAAATGGACACGGCGACACGAGTTCAAATCCTGGATAAGACTAATTGCATTTCACATAGCACTAATACCCTTGGGGGAGGTATGAATCTAATTATTCTCCCTCTAGCTATGGGTAAATAGTAGGGCAGACTGGTTCTTCAGCCTGGGTGAGGTAACTAGTCTAGGAGAAGGAAAACTCTAAATTCAAACCTGTTAAACTCCGCTTAAAAATTGATCTTGTGTCATATCCTGCCCGAGCGGAGGGGTTGGTAAATATGATATATATATATATATATATATATATATATATATATATATATATATATTATTTACACAAGTGTAGTTACAGATCACGGTGCCAGTTGCCCAGAAGACCAGGATTTAATCCCAGGTCGAGTCATACCAAAAGCTCAAAAAATGGTACTTGATACCTCTTTGTTAAACACTCAGCATTGTAAGATACGTTTCAAGGGTAAGGTGGAGCAATCCAGAAAATTTAGTAGCACCCTCCCCTACACCTCGGTGTAGTACCAATTGAAAAGGGAGCCTTCGGATCACCCTCGACTACCGTCGCCAACTTTCCTTTTTACTTACTTTTACAATTTTGTAATGTTTTTTCTCAAGCTTTTTTGCTAGTTGTTTTTTTTTTTTTTTTCCATCAGGGTCCAATTGATAAAGAACTTATCTAAGGTTCTGCTCCCAACGCTCTCAATTTAATCGATTATTTTCCGGGGTTTTTTTTCGTAGGTATTTTTTGTATTGTTTGGGTGCTATATTTATTTTGTTGGAAGAGTTTATTATCGGTGGAGTTGCTTTAGTTAACATGTTAGTTGTTAAAGATGTTTACTATATCAACGCCATCTTAATTGTCGTGTTATTAGTACCACTTAATATACTAAGTATCTTCAAAAAGAATTGCAAACTTTACAGGAAAAAATATACACTCAGCAGAAGTAACAATTGAATAAAAGAAAAAAAAAATGAAAGGAATAAAAAAGAATTGTACAAATGAATTTTGAAAGTTCCGAAAGAATTTCCTTAAAAGGAATTTGTGAAACGTCCATTGGCATTACGCGACACTTTCTTACTTCCCCGTTATTTCTATTGCTCATCTAAAACCAAACACGATAAACACAGTCTCTAAACACCGACATTCATTCTCACTCTCCCGTTGTCTAAATATTCCAATTACAGAGGCTTTAAAAGGCACTCTTCCCAGCCCTGACTCTTCCACTCACACTGCCTGCTCAACACCGCTCCGATGAAAAGCTCTAGGCAAATGTGTGAATATTGCGTGCAATCAAACACCGTCGCGAGAAGAATGATATGACGCCACAAGTGTCTCCTTAACGAATTTCATTTCCAAGTAAACATTACCGACACTGAACGTTGCTTCGTGATGACGACCCGGAGGAAACATAAACACCTTACACCATCCACATTTCTCTCGGCTCGTTTCGCTTTTAAAATCTCCCCGCACTCTGACAAGGCACGAGTGTCAATATCGGTCGATGTATTGTTAACGACATCTTTGTTTTGCTTTTCAGTTTTATTCAAAACAAGTCTTCAAGCACTTCACCGACCCGGCTCTTTTTTTTTTTTATCATAAATTTGAAAGACGATTTTGATTTTCCCCTCATTGTGAGGAGGCACTCTCAGTGTAACGGTTATCGTTCATGCTTTTCCCAAAAAAATCAGTCTCGTCCAAGATTTGAACTCGTGTCGCCGTGTCCATTTCCTACGACGATAACCATTACACCACGGGCACCTTCCAAAAACTCCACACTCCTCCGAGCACCAGAACTGGAACCTCACCACCGGATGCAGTTTAGCGTCATAATTAGACCACATATTTTTGTGGGAACTCTTACCCCTTTATGCTAAACTGACCAACCAATTACATCTAGTCTTGAATTCCTTTTCTTTCAATTAGAGCTGTTTTGACATTGAAACTGTACTTATATTAAACTGAATTGTTCGAAATAGAACTGTTTAAATGTTTTAGAATGGATTTGTCATTAATAACCGACAATGATTGATGTGTCATAAAATCAAACCAAACTAAACCAACCCAACTCTACTCTGGCGCGGAGTGGAAGCACCTAATAGGGTCCTCTCTATGGGTCAAATAGAGCTAAACTGAGTGCTAATACCAAACTGAATCGTCTGAAATAGAACTTTTTGCATGTAAAAAATGGATTCGGCATTAAATAACCTACAATGGTTGATATGCAATAAAATGAAGCTAAATCAAATTATGGTTTAAATAGATATGTTTGAAAATAGTTTGTGTTTGATAAAAATACTAGATATGATTTAATTGTGTCCTGGGAAATGATTGTTATCTGATATCATTATTAATGTGAAGAAGTCTTGAAAGCTAGGTTTGTTTAGGTCTCTTTGATCAATAACATATCAACCTTCGTGGGTAATTTAGTATCGAAGCCATCCTTGTCGAAAGAGAGTAGTGGATCTATGGAACCTGGAGCTGGGTGGGGGTATAAGGAGGTTCATGCTTTTCCCCAAAAGAATTAGACCGAAAGTGAACGTAATAGCATGACTGAAGTTCGAACTCACTTACTACGATGTTACAGTCCAGCATGCGAACCACTACACCACGAAGACTTACTCTCCTCCGGTGGTGTAATGAGTAGCAAGCTAGACAAGCAAAATTTCACGAGTGAGTTCGAGTCTCATTGGGTGCCTCAGTCATACGGCCTTGTGCCACATCTGAGCAAAAAGTTCCCCTTGAAACATTGTAATTATCATTATTAGTTACTTGAAATCATATCATACATGCAAGCAATTGATCGTTATTAAAGAGAAATAGTTATCTGCACCATAAAATTGTGTATGAATTAATAGGAGTAGATAGGAAACTCCACTGGCGAGGCGGCCAAGTCAGCTTGGCTTACAGAATGCACCGAATTCATCTCCGCAGAGGTATAGGACTCCCCGAAAACGTGTCCTGGATGAGATATGATACTAAACAATCTTGGAGTTTTGGGGAATGCGGAGTACCTCTTCATTGCCGTCGCTCTCAGGTCCACTTAGGCCCGGAGTGATAGCAGTTGAAAGGGTCCTATCTATGGGTTAAATAGAACTACACAGTGTACTTATGCTAAACTGAATTGTATGAAGCTTTTATCAAAATGACTTAATTCTGCATTAATTGACTCCAAAAGGATTGACACGCCACAAAACCAACCAACCAACCAACCAACCAACCACTGGTGAGGCTTAGAATACGCTAATTGGATCCCCCTGCAAAGGGGTAAAAGTTCCCACAAAAATATGGGGTCTAATTATGATGCTAAACTGCATCCGGTGGTGAGGTTCCAATTCTGGTGCTCTGAGGAGTGTGGAGTACTCTTTCATTGCCATTACTCCCATGTCAACTCTGACCCGGACTAATAGTATCTGTTCGAGTCAAATAGATTAGTTTGAAAATTATTCGTATTCGATAAGACCATGTTCAAAAAAGTTGGTAGATGGTTTTTTAGGTTTCATGGCATATCAACCCTTGAAGGTTATTTAATGTTAAATCCATTTTTATACAAATAATCAGTTCTATTTCAAAAATTCAATTTAGCATGAGAACTCAGTTTAATTGTCAAAAACATTTCTATTTCAAGCTATTCAGTTAAGTCAATCAGTTCTAATTCAGCTAATTGAGTTTTGTATAAGTATGGATTTTGCTTACACACAGTTAAATGTCAAAACAGTTCTATTTTAAACAATTCAGTTTAGCATAAGTACGCAGTTTAATTGTCAAAAATATTTCTATTTCAAGTTATTCAGTTAAGTCGAACAGTTCTAATTCAAACAATTCAGTTTAGCATAGGTAAGCAGTTTAATTGTCAAAAACATTTCTATTTCAAGCTATTCAGTTTAGTCAAATAGTTCTTATTAAAACAATTCAGTTTAGCATAAGTATGCAGTTTAGTTCTGTTTAACCCATAGATAGGGCCCTGTCAGGTGTTACCATTTCGAACCAGAGTGGACCCAGGAGCAATGGCAATGATAGAGTGCTCTGCATTCCCAAATCTCCAGCATTACTGGAACCTCATCATAAGAGTGTTTAGTGTCATATCCAGGACACTCGTTGGGGGGAGTCGTACGTTTTCTACAATTCCAGCCGACAAGGCAATGTGCCAAAAAGATACCTCTTAATACATTACTATTATTGAATCGGAATACTTGAAACCATCGATCTGAGTTAAAGTTATTCTTTTTTATATAGGAATACTCGATACTATATAAATGAGTGCAAAAAATGACTATTATCAAATAAGAATAAATATTTGAAACCGTATAATAATTAGTAATTAATAGGAATACTTGAAATCATACGTAGCCCAGGCGGCTGGGGCTGTAGACTACACCGACTGCTTCTCTGCAGAAGAGTAAGACCCCTAACGAGTATCTAAACAATCAGATGGTGAGGTTCCAGTAATATTGGAGTTTTGGAGAATGCAGAGTACCTCTTCATTGCCATTGTTCCCGCGTCCACTCTGGCCTGGAGTAGTAGCACTCGATAGGGTTCTATCTATGGTTAAAAAAAGAACTAAAGTGTGTACTTTTGCTAAACTGAATTATTCCAAATAAAACTGTTTATATGGATAAAAATGGATTTGGCATTAATAACCTACAATGGTTGATGTGCTATAAAAACCAAACCAAACCAAACCAAACCTTTAAACCATAAAACTGTTCGCAAATTACGTGTATTAGATAAGAATATTTAATAACATAACTATATAAAAAAAATTCTTAAGAAACAACAACAATACAAAA